>JAXIVH010000131.1:295407-331907 GCA_036785325.1 Urophycis tenuis
ATGTATGAGATGTTTAGACCCATATCATGGTGGTTAAGTCTTACTTGAGTTGAAAAACCAAACTTTGAATTTGTCATCTGCAGTTAATGTGATTTCTTTCTGGGTCTGTCCCACAGCCAACAGTTTTTGCTAAATATTTTTGAAACTATTCCCTTCTATTCTAACCATAAGAAAATCAACATCATCCACCCAAGACATAGAATGTGAGCATTCGTCCAATCACAACAAAGCATTCAGGTCAAGTGATCCCTTATCCCTCCTCCTGTCCGAGTAATCAAGGGTACAAGTTCCTTAGAGTACAGGGTGGACTAGAAATGACGTAAGAGCTAGTAAGTGAGCTTGTGTCATAGAGACAAGCCACTGGGAGTGAAACCAATTTCCATTCCAACCAATAAAAACCTGTGCTGTCATCGAAGCCTGTTGCACAGGGCTCTTCAAAAATGGTTTGGATTCACATCATGGACAACTCCAAAATGTGAGAACTGATGTGTGCAAGCACTCTCATTCACCTGTGAGCTTACATGCGCGCACACACACACACACACACACACACACACACACACACACACACAACACAAAAGGTGACACTAGTGTACCCCTTAAACTGTAATAGATGGCGGTCATCCAAAATAGGCACACTCAAAGTTCTGGGGAACCATTAAAGACATAAGTGCAGGACTCCTGTAATCAATAATCAATGCTGCTTGCGCTTAATAATTCATAAGTCCTTGATGTTCGGTCAGAGCCATGAAGCCATCTTGAAATAGATCGCTCTTCCAGGGGGCTTTGACAATTGGACAGAGGCAGGAGGAACAGAGGTTGATTCCCAAGGGTCCAGCCTCATCTTTCAAATTCAAGGACAGAAAGGCCCTCTTTGTTCATAAAAGGCACTTTTCAGCAGTGGCTGTCTGCAGAGACGGTGTGATTCTTAATGCACCGTAACCTTTGCCCTCTTCACGAGGAAAGAGAAGCGACACAAGGACAGGCTTGAGAGCGTGGTCAATATTTGATGTGTCTGGTTACTTTGCTAAATAAGAGCTCGGGTCAAGAGGAGAAACGCACGGATGTGCTACACTGTTGAAACGGTTCAATAAGCGCCTCTAATGGTGCATCTGCTTAGGTTGTTTTTCTTGTGACACAAACTTTGCATGTCTTAATGTCTTCCGATAACGAAGCCACAGAATGGCGTGTCGAAATCACACCAAAGCCCAACACTCACGACAAATTTGCATGAAAAGCCAAACTCCGACCGAGAAAGAGTCATAATGAATTGATGAAGTGATCTGAATGTGAAGCCGACAGTTTTAACTAATGGCCCTCTGGATAAAATTAGGGTGGTTTGCTCGAGGCCTCGGGCTCGCATGCCCTTCACCTGTTTGCCACGGCGGGCACGGCCCAGTGAGCCCGGCCCGCCGCCACGTGTTTGCACTGCCACGTCGGCCAGACGTATTTGCGCTCGACAAATAATCGATTGTCGCACATAATTTCCATCTCCTCTCATTAAATACAAACCGGTCACCATTTTAGTCCTCTGGATCTCGAAGTCCTCCGCAATCTCACGGCCGTCCGTGCGATCACTTCCCACCGACTCGTGCACACACTCGATACGCGCGTAATTATCACTAGTGCCACTTGACCGGCATCTGACAGAAGGAGACCGCGTTTTTTTTTTTTGTCGTGGTGGTTGTTGTTGTGTGTTGTTGTTGCTGTTGTTGTTGTCGCTTTCTGTCTCTTGAGTTTGTGTCTCCGAGGACGCTTATCCCCGTACTGAGTAATGAGGACAGGGGTGAGAGTAAGGGTTGGTGGTGGTGGTGGTGGTGGCGCGGGCTAGGCTGGGTAATTATTTTCACTTGGGAGACGGTGAGTGGTCCCTCTACATTTGTCACAGCCGTGCCGTGACAGTGGACTATCCACCATCAACACTAATGAGCAGCAGAATCACATTATCTGGCGGGGACAACACCTCCAGCACACCACCGCGCTCTAAAAATAAAGAGCCCGCGTTCGTTCCGTGTGCTCTGTGTTAAAAAAGTACGGAAAAAAAAACAACATTACAAACACACACACACAGAGGCAAACCGTAGAGAAACGAATGAGATGGCGCGGGGGCCTGGAAAGAGCCTTTGAGATCTATGAGCCTGGTTCCTTGAAAGGTATACCGCAAGCTCTAAGGCGAAAGAAGCCCTGGCGGTGGAAGGTGGGGTTTTGGGCTCGCGTCGAGGGCTATTTATTAATGTGCCGACACCAGCCAAAGGCGGCGCGACAATACCTTGTGGCTTCACTCGCTGCATTGTACGTTGAAATACACACGCCATCTGGATGGGGGTGAAAATGAAAAACACCCAATTTCCCCCCCCCCCCCTCGTACTCGACTAAAAGGGTGTACCCTTGGCGGATTTTTGTCCCCCTGTCACTTTGAATATTTCTATAGATTTGTACGCCTTAACGCGTGCTCCTTCATCAAAGCCCTCTGTTGGTGCCGTTTAATGCAATTTATCGTCAGAGAGGACGCAGTCATCACACAAGTTGCGTGCCGTCGTCGGGCGAGCAAAACAGATTACCGAAATAATCCCCAATGTGGTGTATCAGTATTACATTATTCAGTGTTATTTCATTTATTTATAGTGTCTTTAGGGCGGCTGTGTTATCTGACTCCATAATGTATAATATTACTTTAGGGTCAAAACATTGTGAAAATAGGGAAAATTAAAAGAGAGAATAGAAAAGAGATATGTCGCGATATGGTATGGTGTGCAAATTAATACTGAATACAATATATAACTGAATACCTTAGAAAGACTCACTTTATACTACTAATACCAATTACTCATGTTATTGGACTTTGTTACTATTAGGGCTGACAACGAATAATCGAATATATATTTGAATAGTGTTTAAAAACAGGTGAAATTTTGAATGTGGAAAAACAGAGCCACGGCGCGTTCTTTCTGCTTTGCGAGTGTGCACAGCTCGCTGGGAGCGTTCTATTGTCGGTTCTTCATACTGTAAAACTTCAATTAATGTTATATTTGTTTCAATCACTGAATGAAGCCTGCCATATTTGGGACAAGAGTCGGGACCTTAAATTGCTTGCACAAAACTCTTGATCAGCACTCAGAATTTGTTTATTGCTAAAGTTCATTTAAACCAGTGTGCGCGGGGAGCGAGAGAGAGAAAAAGAGTAAACGACCTATACAAGTAGTTATGTCTCGTTGTATTAGTTTGTCCTGTTATTGACGTAATACGCTTCATTGACATAATGCGCAAATATAGATATTCAAATATATTGCTGCTTTTTGCGGATGATTTGGTCCTGTTGGCTTCATCAGACCGTGACCTCCAACTCTCGCTGGACCGGTTCGCAGCCGAATGCGAAGCGGCCGGGATGAGAATCAGCACCTCCAAATCCGAGTCCATGGTCCTCAACCGGAAAAGAGTGGAGTGCACTCTCCGGGTCGGGTATGAGATCCTGCCCCAAGTGGAGGAGTTCAAGTACCTCGGGGTCTTGTTCAAGAGTGAGGGGAGGATGGAGCGGGAGATCGACAGGCGGATCGGTGCGGTGTCTGCAGTAATGCGGACTCTGCACAGATCCGTCGTGACGAAGAGGGAGCTGAGCCGAAAGGCAAAGCTCTCGATTTACCAGTCGATCTACGTTCCTACCCTCACTTATGGTCATGAACTTTGGGTAATGACCGAAAGAACGAGATCACGGGTACAAGTGGCCGAAATGAGCTTCCTCCGCAAGGTGGCTGGGCTCTCCCTTAGAGATAGGGTGAGAAGCTCGGCCATCCGGGAGGAGCTCGGAGTAGACCCGCTGCTCCTCCGCGTCGAGAAGAGCTAGATGAGGTGGCTCGGGCATCTAGTTAGGATGCCTCCCTGACGCCTCCCTGGTGAGGTGTTCAGGGCACGTTCCACTGGTAGGAGACCCCGGGGGAGACCCAGGACACGCTGGAGAGACTATATCTCTCGGCTGGCCTGGGAACGCCTCGGGATCCCCCAGGAAGAGCTGGACGAAGTAGCTGGGGAGAGGGAAGTCTGGGCTTCCCTGCTTAGGCTGCTGCCCCGCGACCCGACCCGGATAAGCGGCAGGAGAATGAATGAATGAATGAATATATTCAAATACATGTTTTTTTTAGAGGGAATATTCAAACGTCATTTTGAACAATTTTGACATCAGGAGGGTGGAGGACCAAGCCAAGGTATTTAGTGCATCTATTTGCCATAAACCCTGCTCTCTAATTGCGTACATTTTATAAAGAATTTCATATTATTCAAACATAGGAATCATCTCCTCTATGACAAAAAAATGCAAAGGCTGCCAACTTTCCAGGGCCTATCAGCACTTATGGCAAGCATAATGTATTGTGTTTGATTCCTATTTACACGCACACACATCATTGACATGTGCAATGATTGTCAGCGTAGCCAAATTCAAATCACATTGGTATCTACACAAAGGCTACATTCATTCATTCACTGCCAACTCAATCAGGCGTTTGAATTAGAGCGGCCTTGTGCGCTTGACGCTCGTGCGTACGCCATCCAACAGTCAATCGCTTGGCAACGGGGGTATCGCACACGCATCACCGCAGACAAAGGCGCTTTGGAAGAGACACACAGAAGCGCGCGGATGCGGCACGGCGTCCGGACGGGAGAGACAGCGGCGGCTGCTCTTTAATCAGCGGCGGCGGCCGTGTATGATGAAGACACGCGTGCGGATCAGGTGGGAGCGGAGGCAGCCTCTCTGAGCGACCCGGGTTGTGATCACCCAGACGCGCCGTTGGGGGTTTGCTTTCAAGCGGAGTTCGATTCATCCCGTTGCCGCTGTTGACTGTGTTTCCTCGATCACAGCCAGCGCACTTTTGCTGGGGGGGTTAAAACCCCGATTTAGAAATCAGCATTGTCATAAAAAATAAAAAAACACACGTTATTATTGAAGTTGGCTTCAGCGTATGCTAGCGTGAGGCATGGACATTGTGCGTCGTTGCTCGGTCACTGCATGTTTAAGTGTGGAATGATGGCGCCATAGTGATCGTATTTACGTTGTGTTTTGACTGGGGTGTCTGGTGTCTGGTGCAGAGAGCCTTCCTATCCACCACTGACACAGTACAATAAATACTTCCTCCCGTCGCTTCCTTCTGTGCGTTGGCCCTACCACAGTATAGACTCTTTCATTGGTCAAAGGAGCGCAGGGAGAAACTCCATAATTAAAATGCCACTGATACAAGCCTTTCACAGCCTGAGCTTGTTGAAAAATTAATGTGCATTATGTTGCGGATTAAAGCATGATATCCTCCTTTCTCTGCTCTCTCACGCTCGGTTCCCTTCATTATGCAGCTTTTTTGTGTTTAGTTTTTTTTTTTTTTTAAACTGGTAAACTATTTCTCTCTCTCGCGCCGCATGAAATATTGATGGCCTCTTCCTCGCACGGTCTCCTCCGCTCCTGCCCTCTGTTGTGAATTGAAAGGAGATAGTTTGGCCTGGTGCCACTAATGGCACCAGACAGCGAGCGTCCGCCAGGGCCTTACGTGGCAGGTAATCCCTAGCCGCAGCGTTAAGAAGCCCATTATGCTAATGCGAGCGATGCGAGCGAGGAGAGAGAGAGAGAGAGAGAGAGAGAGAGAGAGAGAGTGAGAGAGAGAGAGAGGAGAAGAGAGAGAGAGAGAGAGAGAGAGAGAGAGAGAGAGAGAGAGGAGAGAGAGAGAGAGAGAGAGAGAGATAGAGAGAGAGAGTGAGAGAGAGGAGAGAGAGAGAGAGAGAGAGAGTGTGTGTGTGTGTGTGACCCTGGACACTCGCTGGCTCCGTCATTAGAGGGTGCACTGAACCCCAACCCGAAGTACCCCACTCAAATAGGATACAGGAGGGTGCGTGGGTAAGGTGGTTGGTGGGTGGTGGTGGTAGTAGGTGGTGGTGGTGGTGGTGGTGCTCCTCCTCTGAACGGTGCTGGACATGACAGCTCATTTCCACTGCTGAATGTGGAGCAGATGGCATATGATGAAACACTTTTCTCATATGCGGGACTCGGAGAATGTGAAATTGGTTTTCGGATTAAATTAGGAAAATAGAAATTGCCGCTTTGCAGTAATTGGGCAATGGAAACGGAGGATTGGAGGATGGTTGATGAGGGTTTATAGTGTGGAATCCAAAAAAGATAATGGCGATGTTAAATCTTCCCTTTTTTCCTAATTTCTAACTGGACAGGTGACCTCTTCGCCCCATAAAGCACCTCTACATTTAAACCTATCTGACCCATACATTTAAACCTACCTGATCTTTCAACCAATGGTTAAATGCCAAAATTGGATTCTTGGGTTCTTGAAGATATCCAACTGTTTGCATCTCATCATGTTTGTATTGTCATTTTTGCATTGGATTTATTATTTTTATTTTTTTGCAGATTGGGCCTAACCCTACCCTCTACTGAAACCTATCCATATTTGCTCTACTTCACTTTATTGGCATCATCTTGGCCCGGGTAGTCATGAGCTGTTGTGCTGTGGCCCTATAGTACTATATGGTTACAAGCTGATAGGGCCCTAGGCGCTACTCTAAAACATTCACTGTGTTTCAGGAGCAAATTAAATCGTCCATTTATGCTGTTATGCTTTATTCACTCTGACCCAGTAGCATCCACATTGATTATTTTACTTGCACAACCTTCGCACAGATCCTCCTTTTTGGTACCATTAACACATACTTGTAGTTGTGGAGATATACTCCATTCACTTTGGGCAGGTATGTTATTTCCGACAAAAACCAGAGAAAGAGGCCAAGCAAGGAGGAGATTAAAGGTGTGGTGTGTGGAATGTAGTGGAATCTAGCTGAGTGCCTGGGATTTGGTAATGTATGCCATTTTGTTACTGTCACTAAAATAAGACATTCTCGGTCATTTTCAGAAAACACGTGTAAAGTCCGACATATTTGGCACTCTCTACCAACCAGTTTGCAAATGATCCACTCTGCTCTGAATGCAGTTAGCGTGTGTCGTGTGTGCAAGGGTGTGTGTGTGTGTGTGTGTGTGGAGCTCTGTCTGGGCAGCGCCTGATGTTGAGGGGCCATGTCTGAGAGATTGGCGCTTCTTGGACACTTAGATACTTATAGTATGACGCCCCAGTGTGTGTGTGTGTGTGTGTGTGTGCATAGATGTGTGTAGATGTGTGCAGAGCTATGTTTGGCCAGTGGTTGATGTTAATGGCTGGGTTCTAGTTAACCTTTACTTATTTTATAACGCCACTGTGTGTGTGTGTGTGCGTGTGTGTGTGTATGCGTGGCGTGTGCGTGTGTGCGTGTGTGTGCGTGCGTGTGTGCAAGTGCATTCAAGAGCTCCATCGGGCCAGTGGTTTATTTTGCTTAAGCACATACACAACAATGCTAACTAAACAAGTATCACAATAATGTTGGCCTTGGTGGTAACCATGGGGATACGCCCCCCCCCCCCCCACAACTTCCTTGAATTTGTAGCACAAAAACAATTTTGATCCCAGAGTGTTGAGATTTCAAGCTGGGGTGTTGTGTTTTGAATTCAATCATCTTTCTTTTGAAGTTGATTTAATTCAAAACACATTCTCTCTAGAGCTGTTTGTCCATTCGGGGCTACTGTAGAAACATGGTCATGCAACATGGAGTGCTCCGTGGCAGAGGACCTGCTCTCGTGTTGATATAAAGGGCTCATTCTCAGGCAATAAAAACACAACAATTCATAACTCCTGGGATTATACCCTAATTAGAATACTTATGAATATTATATTCCATTTCTGCCTTGTCCGTTCTGCTAGATGCCACAACATTGTACACACTGGACCTTTAGAGGCTGTTTTGAAGGAATGTGTGAGAGAATTTATTTATTTTATTCAGTTATTTAAATGCCAAAACTTAATTTCAGGATGAAATATTTATTATGGCATTCCTTTGAAAAGTCTGCCGCCTGTGCGCAGTCAGTACAACTCTGTCTCTCTCTTTCTCTCTCTCTACACACACACACACACACACACACCTACACACACACCCACACCTACACACACACACACAGCTAGACAAAACACTTCAACAAACGCACACAAAAGGATGCAAAATATCGAGCGAGCTAACTTGGAATCCCAGGAGTGCATTAAATATTGAACACTCCCGTGTTTTGCCTCAAATGATCCGCACCTCTAAATAACAAAGTTCATCCCCGCGCCTTTGCATAAAATATTTTTTTTTTCCTCCTCTCCTCCGCGCGAACCGCCACCGGTTTACGACGCGGTCGGTTGACACGACACGGTTATCTCGTTTAAAAGTCACTCCGAGCGTCTCGAGCGCCCTGCCGTATGTTGCAATAAGGGCATTAAGGCGTAAAACAAGGCAGTATGGGGCGTCCTGCCGCCATGGCGCCGGGCCACGGCTCCGCAGCACGCGCTGGGAGAGCATCGGTCGTGTGGTGGTTTTAATTCAGCACGGGGGTGTGCACCACTCCAGGCAGGACTGCCGTCAGGGTGGTTAAGGGTGATGAACTTCCCAGGCGAACGCAGCCGGGGTTGGATCCCCAAGGTTCACAGCCCCGTGGGCGTCTCCAGCGAGATGTCTAATCCCGTCGCTTTCTTATTCATGGGGAAGTCAGACATGTGCATGATTCACTGTAAACACATAAATAGTAAAACACTGGCGACTGAATTGCCTGCACGCCTTGACAGTGGCCAGCCTGCTCCCCCGAACGTGGCTCATGACATGGTGGATGTCAGCGAGCGCGGGTTGATGGGATTTGCCTTTCTGGTGTGCGCTCGCTCCTGAATCTATATATGCATTGTTGTTTACCTCCTGCTTATCCATTCCATATTTTATGATTCATTTTGATTTAAAGCCTGAGCGAAAAAGCCATGCTTTTAAATCAACATATGGCGCCGATGATGTGCATTGTTATTCTGGAATGAGTTAGTAGCCAGCGTATTTCACTTTGCACCAAGTATTTCATGCTGTCTTTCACGCCTACTTGGAAGAGTTTTTGAATCAGCATAATTAGTATTTCGCCATTAGGAACCCTAATCGCCAACGGTAATCTTCGAGATCTTCAATAGATGAGGCTTCCGTCGAACCAAACAACGCTGTGGGTTTGGTCGTGCACGTGGAGACCCCGTTTCGGTTCCCATGGCTAATTTCATCATCCAGAATAAAAAAAATCCATTATTGGTTGTGGGGCTGCCTTCTCAGCAACAGGCCATAGGATGCTAACATGCGCATTTCCTTTCCTCATTCAGAAGCCATTTCTCCTCTCTCTCTCAGAGTATAAATATACATTACCCTGTTGTGTGTGAAGCAAGGGAAACGCAACGCGCTCCTGAACGTCTACCATCTGCCCCGCGGTGCCCCAGGAGGCCAGAGAGGGGTGGTCTTTCTTTTCCCCCCCTCTGTCTTTGATATCTACACCTGAGCGGTTTGAAACACGCTTTCCTTCAGACCAAATGTGTTTTTGTTTTAGTATGTGCGGCAGCAAAAACATTCATGTGCATTTTGAATAATAATGTAAATATATTCCCTGTTCAATTCTTTCCTCTCCTCCCAAATCGCATCGTCGCCTCTTGATAGTACCGACTTCTCTGAATCCTGAAATATTTGAAACACATTCTGTACAAAACTTTTTTTTTACTTTGAATAATTTCAAAATGGTGTTCATTGAGTTCAATCGTCGCACACACACACACCCATGTAAACAACCAACCAGGCATCCCTTATAAGGAAGTGTGCAGGTCAAAAGCATTGAACACACTACAGCTGTCTGTGTCTGTAAACTGCTGTGTTTTCTCCACTGGAATAAACAGAGGGCAGGGTTTAGTGTGGCAGCAGAGCCACTGGGTCTGACAGGGTGATTAGCACAGCTGGTGCCGCGGAGATAGCTGAAGGCTAAAGGCTCCAGATCAATGAGGGAGATGGGCTCCTCATCACTGCTGAAAGGCAAACCAGGGTCAAGTGGTTGGAGTCCTGAAATAAACTGTTTTAAGGTGGCTTTCATTGCCATGGTGGTTTTCTGGGCTGAGCTTTAGACGGATGCCTTCAGTGGGGACGCTTGTAGCGGTAGAAACAGGAGTATAGTTGGGATAACAGTAGTAAATGTTGCAGTAGTAGCAGTAATGGAAGAATGTGCTAACGTAATCGCAGAAGACCGGTCTATTTTCAAGCAGTGTATTTTTGAGAACGGCATCCGGTGAAGCTGCCATCATCACAGAGGGTCACACAGGAGTCGCATGACAAAGGACTGCATGTATCAATCCACATCCACACCCGGTTTTCGAAAAAGAATAAAAAAAGCCCGCTAGCTTACTCCACATTCATTCGGCCCCCCAAAAAAGCCCAGAGAGTCGCTGTGGATTTGCATCCACAGTCGTGGAGTGAGTTGTCTTGAGCGGTGAGCAGCACACACAGAGCATTGTCTGTGAACACTGTTCTCCCCACACCCCACCCCCGCCCCTCCACTGTTGCCTCCATTTCCAATGCGGCGCTATCGCTGGGAGCGAGAGGCACATTCGAGATAGCATCTCCAAACGCCGGATAGCGCCGCATACGCAACACCAATCAATGGCGGCCCATCTCGACGGAGGCTGCGGTGAGCGGGAGAGAGAGAGAGAACACAGAGAGAGAGAGAGAGAGAGAGAGAGAGAGAGAGAGAGAGAGAGAGAGAGAGAGAGAGAACGCTTCCAATCTGATTAACATCAGAAGCACAATTAAGAGATAAGCGGCAGAGAAAGCCGACATAATGGGACTGCGGAACGCCATCGGTAATAACAATTAAGAACACCACCCCCGCGCACCTCTTGGATGAGAATGGGTGTCATGGCGAGGGAACAGATTTTAAGCGCCAACGGACTGTTTGCCAATTCCTGTAATTACTTCCTCGTTGGGTCTATTACTATTTTGCCGCGGGTCACAAGGTGAGTGGGACGGCGGCCGCGTCGCGGGGCCGATGCGCAGGCGAGGCTGTTAAGTCCCGGCGCCGTATGCCAGCCCGCTGAAACGCTGAGTCACTCCCAAGGAGAAAGAGAGCCGGAAGTAAATATTTAAATAAATGATCTCCTATCGGGTTTTTGTTCCCCCCCCCCCCCCTTCAACGCTGCGGGTCGTCATTTCAACGCTGTCGACAGCACCTGGCACAGGTAGACTATCGTGTCGGATTAGGACATTGGAGGCTCTAAACTCAAAACCCTTGAGGGGGGGGGGGGGGTGGTTCGTGAGAACAGTTGTTTTTTTGACGCGTCGTCGTGCGAGAGATTCACGCACGGGAATCACATCCTCCGGTGTGGGCAGACCATGGCTGAGGTTGGGGTTTTTCTGGGTGTATTTCAGGATGGGATGGACAGACCGGGTGGAAAGCTACATTGCATGGCGTGCCACCAGATGATTATGATGAGGAGTAATATGGATGCGTACCCACCAAGAAACTTAATTAAAACAACTCCATTTATAATTGATTTGGGTTCTCCTGACCCAGAAGCCATAGAGAAGGCTAGCGACCTACACAAATATATAAAGCACATGGATCTGTCCATCCTTCCACATGAACACACACACACACACACACACACACACACACACACACACACACACACACACACACACACACACAGGCGCACACGCAACGCAGCATGTGTGTATGTACGTCAAACATACGTAGGCAAAACTTTGACTGCGAGTTGTTGTTGTTTAAACTTATCAGAACGAGGAGGTGGGCAACACATCGCTTAGAGATCAACTCCTCGTGTTCATTTTGCATCGACTTTATAAGCATCTTGTGAAAATGAACCCACTAATTAGGTTTTAGACTCGACTTACTGGGAGTGGAAGAAGTAATTAATTCTTAACCAACTGACAACGCCAGTAGTTTGTATGAGTGCGTCTTCCCTAAGCAGATTGCGCTGCTTTAGCTGGGATTACGTTGCCCGATTGGGCCTCGCCGAGTGCCATCACCCCCCCCCCCCCCACCGACCCCCCCAAACACTACAACAGAGGAACACGCTCAGCATTAGGCCATCACGCTTGATGGTGTCGACGCGGTCCGCCATCGCTCCGCGTTCCGCGCTTCCTTCCATTGCAACGAGATACCGCGCTATTAGCATAATAATTACAACCCTCGTAAGCTAAATAAAGAAGTGTCATCGTGTGAAAGAAAATCCGGCGGGGGAAAATCTTCAAAAGGAGAAGCTGTCTCTTTGAAGGTGTCACCGGTGGCTTCAAAGCCCAACCTTCCCATGTGTCCCGGCAGACCGAGGGCTCGTGAGCCCGCCGCGAGTTGTGTTTCCGGGGCTAGCTGTGCTGAAATACGTGCCCCCCCCCCCCCACCCCCTTTGCCCTCCCTCGCTCCCACCTTTTTACGGCCCTCGCGGTGTAACTAATTCCGCTGGTAAACAGATGCTTTTGAGCACAGTTGATCTCTTACGTTTTGTGCGGTTCCATCGTTGCTCGTTTAGGATACTTATTGATTTATTTAAGGCGGAGACACTCTAGTGTTCCAGCGCGTTCCGACTCCCGGCGGGTAGGTTCTGGGTTTCGGTACCCCGGCGTCGGTGCCTCCCCTAACCGGGCGCCACGCCCTGATCCCCTTGGACCTGCTCCTTAATGACCTGTCTCTGAGTTACACCATAAGACCCCTGTAGATAAAAGCGTTTGGTAAATAACACAGTGATGAATGGAATGATCTCGATGAGCTGTCTGAGTGAGCCGACATTTCAATCACGATCTGATTGGATGTCATGTGAGAAGAAGAGAGAGAGAGCGAGGTCCCACTGGGACGCGTGTCGAGCACTTTGATGTTTCCATCTGCCGAGGAGGGCTCCAGATAAGAGGAACCGAGGAGAGCAGATAAAAACGTCATGTCAGAGCATTAGACAAGAGTCCACGAACCGGCACAGGGTGAACGTTCCCGCTTCAAAGAGTTCGCGGAGATGCTCACAAAACCCCAGATGCAGGAATGCCTGCCGCAGTAAACACTGTTTTTTTCTTTTCTTCCAGTCATGCTGTATTCTGTTGTAATGGTTTATCTTCACTGTAACTTGTTTTAATTTTTTTTCGTACTTTATTTTGTATTTTGCTGTACTTTGTATGGCTGTGTTTTCTCTGTTCAACTGTGTTTTGCTGTACTTTGTATGGCTGCGTTTTCTCTGTTCTACTGTGTATGGCTGTGTTTTCTCTGTTCTACTGTGTATGGCTGTGTTTTCTCTGTTCTACTGTGTTTTACCGTACTTTGTATGGCTGTGTTTTCTCTGTTCTGTGTTCTGCTGTACTTTGTATGGCTGTGTTTTCTCTGTTCTACTGTGTATGGCTGTGTTTTCTCTGTTCTACTGTGTATGGCTGTGTTTTCTCTGTTCAACTGTGTTTTGCTGTACTTTGTATGGCTGCGTTTTCTCTGTTCTACTGTGTATGGCTGTGTTTTCTCTGTTCTACTGTGTATGGCTGTGTTTTCTCTGTTCTACTGTGTTTTCTCTGTTCTACTGTGTTTTACCGTACTTTGTATGGCTGTGTTTTCTCTGTTCTACTGTGTTTTGCTGTACTTTGTATGGCTGTGTTTTCTCTGTTCTGTATTTTGCTGTACTTTGTATGGCTGTGTTTTCTCTGTTCTACTGTGTTTCTCTGTACGTAGCCATGCACTGCATCTGGGGACTGAACTTTGTTGCATTTTTTTGAGCTGTACGTACAAAGACAAATGGGAAACCAGCGGCAGCAACCCAAGCAGCGAAATAACGGATGCTCAGTTGTGCACATTAAAAAACAGAAAACCCAATCAAGACAAACAGACTGTCGGACCACCTTCGAACCAATGAGAGAGGGGAACAATTAGTTTTCTTGTCGTTGTTGTGTTTTTCCTCCTCCAGAGCGATGTGTAACGCTGTCTCCCGGGCAGGTATTTATTAAACAATGATTGATAGTTTAAACGGCGCCCAGAAATAAACCTTGAATGGTTCTCTCACTTGAAGGACCCTCCACACACAATTAATGCACCGTTCCGCACTTTGTCAGGGACGAGAGCGTTTAAAGGGGCCTTCCTTTTTCATACGATAAAAAACGAGCGACAACCGAAACCATGAAAGTAAACTGGGGTGTACAACCACGGGATGTAATCAAGCTAGCCTCTAGGATGAAAGCTTTGTTCGCTAAACTTTGGGAAATACAAACTTTGGAGAATATAGTTCTTCCTCACTACAACCACCACAGATAATAAATTTGTTATGGTCAAATTTTACGCTCTTTTTTTGCACTCTGTTTATCTCCCTTTAGCTCGTTAATATTCATGAGAATCCTCTTAAATACAGCTTAATTCCCCTAAATAACAGGAGATATGCTCACAACAGACACACAGCCCCCAACTCAAATACATTAAATCTATTATAATATACTGCCATATTATCTTGAATATGTAAATGTTTTCTCCTCTTTTCAAAGAAACACAAAACAGATTTATACAGACTCTACACTTGCTGTATTTTCCTCAACCAAATGGTTGATGGGTCAACAGGGGGCTATTAGAGTTTCAAATGTAGGATATTTTTGAATTATATGAAGAAAAGAAAATAGTTTGTTGAAAATTTCAAATGAATTAAAAAAAAACAACAATCCCATTTGAGGTAATACACATCAATACAGACCCAACAATCCCGCCATGGACTGCAGCTCTGGTATCATCCAGTCCCATCTGTGACTTACAGGATCGATCGCCTGGTGTATCCACTACTTAACACCCTCTCGCTCAGCCACTGATCACCACAGGCCAGGATGCATTGCTGGTATTTCAAAGAGAGCGAGCGAGCGAGCGAGAGAGAGAGAGAGAGAGAGAGAGAGAGAGAGAGAGAGAGAGAGAGAGAGAGAGAGAGAGAGAGAGAGAGAGAGAGGAGAGAGAGAGAGAGGAGAGAGAGAGAGAGAGAGAGAGAGAGAGAGAGAGAGAGAGAGAGAGAGAGAGAGAGAGGAGAGAGAGATCATCGTTCTCAACTAAACCACTAGAGCTTCATCCCTCTATCACTCTTGAGCTTTTTACTAGCAGTTGGCTTTTGCTCATGCTTTGGATGTGTTTTGACACACTGGATTTGACCTTGAGAAAACCATATGTGCAGAGAAAAAAAAAAAAATCACATTATGAAATATGTTGCCCATTCTAGACATAGGCTACTTCCACTCATATTGAATGTAAAACAAGCACAGACAAAAAGAAAAAAACTGTAAAAAACGAAAGGCCCGGGTTATTAAATCTGAATTCCACAAAGAGGCAATCTCCTACATTACCCAGATAAGTCATTACAATCCCTCCCTCCTCCCCTATCCCTCCAAGATGTTACTTCAACCCAGAGCATGATGGGAACGGAATGGCGGTCTATGATTACAGGGGGGGGGAGCAGGGGGTCTCCAGCCAAATCCCTGAACCAATATCACCCTTTAATTTCATATGTTTGGAGATGTGATGTCCAACCGCCCAACCACCGCAGGGGAGTGTGTGTGTGGGGGGTTGGCTGATAACTTCCGCCCCCTGTAGATGATTTTAATCTAAATCATCGCATTGGATTGAAGTGTGAGCAGAATATTGCTCAGGTTGGAGAAAGTGCCGGTGAGTATTTCAATGGATAAATTTGAGAATCTTGTTTTATACGGTCACTACCTTAGTATCGAGGGGGACAGAAAATGCACCTATTTCTGTTTGTTTTGGAAAAAAGGTAGGTCATATGTAACTTGAATTGAGTTGTTTTAGCATTCAGACGTTTTGGGAATTCAAAGATAGTCAAAGATCATCAAAAACTGCTTTCTTGTCATTTAAAGCGGCTGTATGTAAGATTTGCCAGTTGTGAAGAGAGGGCAGCAAAAAAAGCATGATTTTTAATCTAAACCCCAAAAGAAACGTCAGCTCATTCTCTGCTCCTCCATCCTTACGTTTCTGCACGTTTGAGAAGTGTTGCATTCACACACCTGTGATTGACAGGGGAGACGGATTCCCCACACCAATCAGGGAAGAGATGACCTGATTGGCCAGCGTGTGCCGGGAGCGGTCTGAAATCTAATTTGGCTTTGACATTCTCACAGCGCATTTCACTCACTAATAGCCGACGGATGGCAGTGCCGTTTCAAACAAATTACATTAAAATAATGGCTCTTAAATCTTACCTACAGCACCTTTAACCATATTATTAAACCATCAACATAATATAATAAGGACATTAGTATGCTTTTGAAAAATTGTCACTCATTAATGGCAACCTCTAATAGACAAAACACACAGACGTGTCGTCAGAAGAGCTCATATCCTGATAATCCCACTTACTTCCTATTCAGAGCTGAGTGGCCTTATGGTTCACATAGCACAGGTCTCGCTTTGTCTCTGTGAGCAGCTAGGGTAGCACGCTGAATGAGAAAATCCTTTCATTGCTGTCTCTTGTGACCTTCATGTAAAGGATGAAAATGTTAAGGAGGGCGGTGGGTGGTAGGGGGGGGGGGGGGGGTATGGACATCATATAATTTCTCTTAGGATGCAAAAACAATAGAACCAAACGCCTTCCTGTCTTCTCCCTCCCTCTATCCCTCTTTCTCTATCCCTCTCCCTCTCAATTCAAGTTGTTATTGCATTAATGCTTTATTTTCACAAAAAAACATTTTTATATTGCCATAGCATATTGGAAACATAATAGCAACTGTTTGAAATGTTAGTAAGCGACAAAGTAAAAACAATTATAAAAAAGTATAATTCAGCATATATCTAGAGCTCCAATTCTGCTCCAATCTCAATATTCTACCCCCCCCCCCCCATACACACACACATACACACACACACACACAAAATGCAGTTAACGTTAATTTGATTTGTGATGTGATGTTTTCAGTAAGACCTTTTTTCCTTATTAATGTTTGTACTGATTGTAGTCTAATCACATTTAGTTTTAGTTTTCTTGGAACTTAAAATGAGGGGGTTTGTCATTACTGATAACAATGCAGCACAATCATTCATCCAATCATGATCCTTTCATTTGTGAGCTTGACCATACATAACAGCTGAGTCCTTGAAACAAGGTTACAGTTGAGGCCTGGTGAGGTCAGTATAGGAGAGCAAGCTCTGATTAACATTGTGTACATACTTCTCCAGGAAATGCCTGTGAACTCCACTAGTTGTGTCACTATATAAGTGAATGGCAGCGACCCAATGTCATAATAGAATTCTTGAATTGTTTTAATTCGTTTAAGATATTTATTCACTTTAGCAAAATGTTACCGCAAATAACATTTCATTGTTGTTGTTTTTTTCAATTTACCCCGTCAAAATCTGCACAAAATAACAGCGACCCATTTACCAATTTTCAAATCACCGCAGTCGCAGCAATGGTGGCACTTCTATTAAAAAATATGCAATGCAAAGTCAGTGACATTTGTAAACAAAGAACATGAAACGGAATCCCAGCGCCACAGAAGGAACATTCTGCTGTGCAGATATCAGCCCGCCAGACTCCTTCAACTGCACAGGAGCACGCATTTCAGCTGTTGCTGGTGATAAGCTATTTAAAAGAGCATCCAGAACACCTTGTGTGTCGATAAATAACCGCGTGGATTCACAAACACACAGATGGGACAAAAGGGCTTCCTATGAAAGCTGCTAGGGGTGAGGAGGAGGAGGAGGAGGACGGCGATGGGGGAGGAGACGGGGGGGGGGGGGGGGGGGTGGATGAAGGTGGTGGTGTGAACAATCAGAGAAGCTTTTAATAATAAAGTAGCAATCTCTTTTGGTAACACTGAAGCTGGATCACATGCTAACCACCGCTGCAAAAGGAATAGAGCCATGAATGAGGTGCCGGGCGAGTCAGGAGGTTGACTGAGCTAAAAGGGTGATCTCTTGTTATGATCACAGTCATTGGTACGTGGTAGATATAGTGTGTGTGTGTAGGGTGATCTCTTGTTATGATCAGTCATTGGTACGTGGTAGATATAGTGTGTGTGTGTATGTGTGTGTGTGTGTCTCGGGAGGGGGGTTAACAGCGTGAGTGGGAACACGTCAAGTGAATATACACATGCATGATCTGTAGGCAGCATTAAGGTCCGGAAATTAAACTATGTAAACGCAGACAGACGAGGACTACTCCACTGAGGAGGTGTAAACTTCCACGGAG
This sequence comes from Urophycis tenuis, assembly GCA_036785325.1. Taxonomy (NCBI): domain Eukaryota; kingdom Metazoa; phylum Chordata; class Actinopteri; order Gadiformes; family Phycidae; genus Urophycis; species Urophycis tenuis. Next base: position 313,503 of record JAXIVH010000131.1, read on the forward strand.
TCCCAATTAGATTGTTACATACTCGGTTTTTACCACTTTCATGCGTAACGAAAGGGAGCAGAGACAGTGATCATGAATCAAGTACATTTAGTTTCACTTTGGAACACGCTTGGCATTAGAGCCACTTCTCTTGTCTTTACAACACCCACTCCCTTCTGACTTGTAATGACTGTGCTGCTAGTTTCATGTGCAACACTTTTTTCACCCCAGGCCATGTACCTTTCCATACTGACAAATGAGAGCTTGTCTCCTTTTTTCCTGCGATCAATCAGTGACGTGTACATACAGGGACAATTTGTGATGTAACAAATCGATTCAACCTGCAATGGATGAATTGCCATCATGGTAAAGGAAAATCTGAATTAAAATCAAATTGCTGGCATGTGTCAAGTACAGTTGTCAAATTAAGCTGATTCAGATTCTGAAATACTTGTCGGTTTTCCCAGTATGAATAATTTAGTGGAACTACAAAAAAATACTGATGCCATTCTGTGCTGGTTCGTCTGTGTCAGTGCCGTGGACTGCCACTTCCGATGTCGAAGAGCTACAACATTAGCTGGAGTTGAGGACAAACTTTAACAGAAAGCTTCTTGCAAATTCTTCCGCTGCCTCTCAGATACCCACATGCACGGTCTGTTTTGCATATGCATTATACGAGTTCAGCAATTCGTGGCGTCCTGCCGCGATTCACCGCCGGATCAGTCTGGGCTTCACGGCCCCGCTCGGCTTGATGCTGTGGACAAAACCGGGCTCAACCTTTCACTGTCAGCTGGATACGCCACCGTAAAATATGGCCTCCTGCGGATCAAAGCCAAAATATCTTTGTTTACTTAACCTTGTGGGCATTTCCCACATCCCAGCCCGTAGGTTGTGAGACGGTCCCTAATCCTGTTGTTTTGAATCGATGCCCCTTTACATTGGGAAGTCGATATTTTATTCAGACTGAGGCAAACTTTGCAGAAGTTTGAATGGTCATGTTTGAGAATAGCCAATTCAATAGGAGCCCAGAAATGTTCTGAAACACACATGTAGAGATACTGTAAGCCTCAAGCTAATTTCTTGTTGTCGTCTTTGGAGAGGCTGTGGCGGGTAAACAGTCTAGGTCGGAATAGCCTGCGTATGCGCCATACGGGCGGAGATTCCTGTCATATGTTCGACTCGCTGACAGCAGATATACCAGATGAATAAAGTCGGGTGTGTTGGGTGTTTGTACACAGATCAATGCAACACATGTCAGCAGACAGACGCACTTTTAAGAGCAATGATGGAACCATGTTCTACACCGAATCAGATTAAAACACATTTTTAAGTACTATCAAATTTCATTTTCATAAAATACAGAAACATGGGCATTTTTCAACATACTCCCTGAACTAACCTCTGGTTGAATCTTCAGCATTATAATTGGCCACGTCAACTGGGTAAACCAGGAAGCATCTTCAGCTCACGCTGAATGACCTGGCCATGTAAACGATTGACATTCACACAGATTCTGAACGAACTGCACCATCAGATGAAGATGTTTCGAGCTTAGAGGGGAACATATCGACATGTCTAAATGGTAAGGTTAGCTCCTGTGATCTATATAGGTCAGATGGAAAAAGACGTACCGCTTTTCTCCATGCTAATCAATACTGCCCTGCTCTTGTTTTTTTTTTTCCCCCTCCAATGTTTATCATAATCACATAATAGGATTGGTAGTTTGTGGGAAGTAGATTATGGAGGTTACAGTTTGTGAAGGCCACATTAGTGCATTAATGATCCAACCGGATTGATTTCCAAAGATGGATGACAGACAATAGGTAATAAGTCTCAAGAGTGACCATTTGCATTCAATATGACTCCCCACGCTGTCAGCTATAAATTTAAAATGCCGGCCGGACGGCATTAAAAACACATGCATTCATACCCATCATGTCCCAGACATGGATCAATCGGTCTCACTGTGCAATTCCCAATAGAGCCTCGTCTTGGTTCCTTGATCCATGGCCGGCCCCTCCTCACCAATATTGGTCAGTATTCGTACCGTAATGAGGATTGTTGATAGAGGCAACACCAGCCACAACAACGCAACGATGACGCAAGTTGTTTCGCCTTATTGTCGTATTGTTCTGTGACATACAGACAGACTTTATGACAAATGGGCATGAAGAAGACAACTTCTTGCTAATTAACATTTGCTGCTCGATGTAGAGAGGGGGAGAGCCATGCGTAAGTACGCTCATTTTCTTGTTAGTCACGCAAGTGTGGATTGTTAATGCTCTTTCAGTGGCAGCCATGTCTAATGATGCAAAGGCTATGATTCCATTTGGGTGATCAATAGCTGAATTAATTGCGCTTGTGTAGATAGCGTCCATTACTGTTAAACATGTTTGTTTTGAATCCTACTGGGACTTTGCCTACTTTGCCTGTCAAATCAATGGTAAAGGAAATACAACACATACTGTATTTACAATGAGTTGAACCTTATTATAAACATTTTTGTATTGACGGATGAATAAACAGGTTTATATGTTCAGCAGATATTTTATTGTGAGGCAATTAATCCATCCTGATGTATAGGGATATAATGATATTGATATTGCCAACTAGTCTCGGGGATAGTTGGAAGGTTGAACCCCCAGTATATGCAACCCACCACTCTAGACCACATTCTTGAACAAGATGCCTAACGCCTCTACCTGCTCCTCAATGTCTAAAACTGTCTAAAAAGTGTCTCAAACTGTAAGTAGGCAGGTTTTGCAGTGTTTGACTCATACCCTGAATAATCTAATGAGATGGTTTTGTCCGGAAATGTTGCAGTTTTATTACAAAGTAAAATAAATACAAACAAAAGGATGCAATGGGATGCAAAAGTGTTAAAGTCTATAAATTAGCACAACTGTGACACAACGTTAAGTGCAGGAGCAGTGCGTCTTAGGCGGGTAAGGTCAAGAACTGTATCCTGCGGCCTGCTCTCTTCCCGTCATGCGCAGTTGGCATCTCTTTATCCAATTCAATGTAGGTGGCACCATTCACCACCTAAAGAGGGCGCCAGCTCAGGTGCAGAAAACAAGAAAACAGTCCAATGCAAAAATAAACTTAAATGTGGCTCCTACACCCCGGCCCCTAATTGTTCTCCAAGAATCAATTATTTTACAATATACAAAAAAGGAGCCAAGTATGGCAGTACCAATAAGGTAAGTATATATGTCAATCAAAGGTAAGTATGTAAATCAAATGAAATAACTAAAAAACACTACTTCCCTGTACAGTGTTATCAGGGATCATCATTGGGGTTTGTCATCAGGATTCATCGTCAGCCTCAAGGATCCGGCACAGCTTGGTAATGGGCCTCTCAAGGACTGACATTTTGGTCTTCAACTTCACAGACCTGACCAGGCCTCTTGAATCTGATGTCATATCTAGGACTCTTCCTAGTGGCCAGGACCCTCGTGGAGCAGTGGGATCGACCACCAGGACGACGTCTCCGATGTTGAAGTTCTTCTTCGTGCCTGTCCATTTCTGCCTTTCTTGGAGCAGGAGGAGGTATTCTTTCGTGCATCGAAGCCAGAAGAGATCCGCCATGTACTGGACCTGTTTCCGCTTGGCGTAGATGTCAGACTTCTGGAAGACTCCAGGGGGCAGAGTGGGCATGGTCTTCAACAAAAGGAGATGATTTGGAGTCAGCGGTTCCAGGTCATGGGGTTCTGAGGACACATTGGAGAGGGGGCGGCTGTTCAGGATGGCCTCCAACTCACAGAACAGGGTATGAAGGCCTTCATCGTCAGTGGTTTGTTGATGCAGAGTGGAGTTGAGCACCTGCCGGACGGATCGTATGAGCCTTTCCCAGACTCCGCCATGGTGTGATGCAGCTGGTGGGTTAAAACTCCATTCAATGCCATCAGGAAGCAGGGCGTCTTGAATCTTCTTCTGATTGAGAGATATCAGGGCCCTCTTCAGCTCTGCATGCGCACCCACCAGGTTTGTCCCATTGTCAGACCTGATGTACTTGACTTGGCCTCTCCTGCACACAAATCTCCTCAACGCATGAATACATGAGTCTGTGTCCAACGTATGAGCAATTTCCAAATGAATAGCTCTACTGGTCATACAAGTAAAGATTACTCCATACCTTTTGATGGTGCCCTCCCTCGCCTCACCTCAATTGGGCCGAAGTAGTCCAGTCCAACATTGGTAAAGGGTGGGAGGTCGGGTAGGATTCTTTCCAGCGGCAGGTCTGCCATTTTCTGCTGACCTACTTTGCCTTTCACACGGCGGCATGTGACACATTTGGAGAGCACCTTTCTAGCTAACGAGTTGCCCTTTTTTATCCAGTACTTCTTGTGGAGTTCTGAGAGCATGTGGTTTCTGCCACTGTGTCCATTGCATTCATGAATGTGTCGTAGCAACAGCACTGAGATATGTGAATCTGTGGGCAAGATGCAGGGGTGTTCATCGTCCTCTGGCATTGCGGATCGGTGCAGTCTGCCACCTACCCTCAGGAGGCCCTCATCCAGTACAGGATCGAGCCTGCAGAGCTTACTGCTGTTGGATACGCTGGGAGGGGTGAGCTGCAATGTTGACAATTCATTATAGAAAGCTTGGTTCTGACTGTACATGACAACTGCTCTTTCCGCATCCGCTAGATCTTTCACTGTTAGGTGCTGCTCAACGCAGGGCTTTACGTCTACCACCTTTTGGCTTGACTGCGACCTGTTCGAGTGGGTGAGTGGGGCGAGGTCTTTTCCTTTCATTTTCACCATCAAATTTCTCTTCAGCTTGAGGTACCAAGCTACAGCCTTTAAGAGGCTGATCCAGTTTGAGAAATGTGAAATGAGCTGGTTCTGAACACTGTAGTGGTTCTCCTAACCTCTGGATCATCTTGAAGCATTGGGCCCAGTGTCTGTATTACTGGCCAACTTTCCTCTGGTTTCCATAGAAACTCTGGTGCATGAATCCATCTCCTCTGCTTCATGAACTTTCTGGCATTCAACCCTCTGGATGAGTTGTCAGCAGGGTTGTCTTTGCTGCCTACATATTTCCACTGCGACAGCTCTGTGTTGTCTCGTATAAATGAGACTGTTTGCCACATAGGTTTTGAACCTGGCTTGGTCAGTGGCAATGTACTTAAGGACTGTTTGGCTATCTGTCCAGAAAACTGAGGGCTCTAAGTCAAGGTGTAATTCTTTTCTCAGCATTCTGTCCACTTTAACTGACAGAGCAGCCGCCGCCAGCTCCAGTCTTGGCACTGTGATGGTCTTTAAGGGTAACACTCTAGACTTGCCAAATACAAAGGTGACATGCACTACATCTTTCTGGTTCACCTGTCTGATGTAGCTCACAGAGCCATAGCCACTCTCACTGGCGTCTGCAAAATGATGCAGTTCAGCACACCTGGTCCCTCCGAATCCCTCTGGTTTCAGACATCGCTGCACACTGAAGCCTTTTATCATCTCCAAGCTGCTGGTCCATTCCATCCATCGCTTTGACGTGGCCTGTGGCAAAGGCTCATCCCATCCAAAGCCCGCCTGACAGAGCTCCTGTAGCAACTGCTTGGCTGGAAGAATGAGAGGGGCAAGAAAGCCGAGTGGGTCAAAAACAGAGCTGACAACAGACAGTATGCCTCTGCGTGTATGTGGCTTTTGGCTTAGGTTGATGTTGAATTTGAAGCTATCTGAGTCTACACACCATTGCAGTCCTAATGCTCTTTCAACTGGCAGGCTGTCTTTGTCAAGATCAAGTGACTTTATGTCTTTGGCTCTGTGCTCTTTGGGAATAGATGACAGCACTGCACGACTATTGCTCACCCACTGAGTTAGCTGGAACCCACCTTTGCTCCACAATGCAGTGAGATCTCTTACCAGCTGGATGGTATCAGACTCTCTGGCCACTGACCTGGCACAGTCGTCAACATAAAAGTTGTGCCTGATGGTCTCAACTACCTGAGGGGAAAAGCAGCTTTCATTGTCAGTGGCAGTTTTTTGGAGAGCAAAGTTTGCAATGCTTGGGGAAGACACAGCGCCAAAGATGTGCACAAGCATACGGTGTTCTTTTGGGGTCTGACTGGTGTCACCTTGTGGCCACCAAAGGAATCGCAGGTAGTCAACATCAGACTTTGCCACTCTGACCTGGTGGAACATTGATTTGACGTCAGCCATGATTCCAATGGGCTCTTTGCGAAACCTCATGACGACTCCAAGGAGAGAGTTGGTGAGGTCTGGACCCTGTAGCAGTTCCTTGTTGAGTGATACCCCTTGGAATGACGCAGCACAGTCGAACACTACTCTGAGTTTTTTCTTTTTAGGGTGGTAAACCCCGTGGTGTGGCAAAAACCAGGTTGTTCCTAGTGGCTGCATGAGTTCCTCCTGTGGGATTTCCTCAGCATAGTTGTTCTCAAAGATGTCAGTGAGAAACGCTGTGTATTCCTGTTTGAACTGCTCATTCTTTGACATTTTCCTTTTCAGGCTATGCAGACGCTGTTCTGCCATTTGCCTATTGCTTGGCATGTGCACCTTTGCTTTCCTGAAAGGCAGTCTCAAACTGTAGTGGCCATTCTCCAGTACTGCCTCCTTTGCCATGCCTATGAATGCTTTGTCCTCGACAGACATTTCTGTCTTTTCCTCTGATGCCTTTTCCTGGAAATCCTGATTAAACTGCGAGATCAGCAGCTTTTCCAGACCCGCAACATAGATCCTATTGACTGTCACACTTCCCCCAGTACCAGCAGCACTTCTCAATGGCCCATTTACCACCCACCCTAACAGTGTTCTAACTGCGTAGGGACCCCCATTTTGGCTATTTATTACCTCCCACGGTTCTATTAGGTGTGGAGTATTCGTGCCAATCAACAGTTCCACTTTTGAACTAATGGAGGGAATGGTGACCTTACCTCAGTAAGGTCAATGCGCCAGGTCACTTTGCTTGGGGATGCTGCTACTGGTTACTGGCATGTCCTTTTGAGTCAAGGCGTCAGGAAGATGGAAGAATGTGTCGCTGTCCAGTGCTGAAACCTCCAATCCTGATATGACATGCGCTGGGACTGATGTTTCCTGATTCATGGTGCGCAGAAGTATGCACGTTCTCTTTCCTTTTAGATTGAGCCGTGTCCTGAGCTCCTCTGAGCAGAAGGTGGCAGAAGACCCAGGATCCAACAGAGTGTATGTTTGTATGACATGGCTGCCCTTTGCTGCCTTGACATTCACTGGAACTATGGAAAGAACGCTCTCATGGTCTCCGGCCCCTATATGAGCACAAGACTCTGCTACACTAACAACAGATGGCCTGTCTGTTTCCTTGGTTGCAATGTGGAGGATGCTGGGATGGGTTCGTTTGCACACATCACAGGTAAGACGCCTATTGCAATCTTTACTAATGTGACCTGGGTTAAGACATCCATAGCAGATGCCCTTGGTTTTCAAAAAGCTTAACTTGTCTCTATGGGCCTTTTTTTCCAAACTTTTAGCATGAGTCTAGTGCATGTTTGGAGCTACAAAAGGGACATGATGGGTCAGGCTTTGCTCCGGTGACAGGGGCTACACTAGTCGGCGTTGTTGTTGTAGCTCAAACGCCTTGTTGCACCATTTCTCCCTGAGCTGGTATGGCAACTTCACAGCAATGCTTTTCATGGTGGATATGGTGTCCAGCTCCATGTATGACATCTCCTCCATTGCGTTGCAGCAGCTTCTCAGGAACATGGCGTAATCCTGCAGGGACTTGGCATTTTGTTGTTTGATCTGCGGCCATGAGAGGGCTTTTTCCAAGTAGGCGCAAGAGATCTTATACTCGTTGCCAAAGTTTTCCTTCAGTAATTGCAAAGCCTTTTGGTATCCTCGATCCGGTGCCATATATTCACAGCTTTTAACTAGCCGCTGAGCTTGGCCCTTTGTATACTGAATGAGGAATTGCAAACGGTCTCTGTGGTTGTCGGTTTTCCGTTCAATCATGTTTTCCAAACCGTGTATAAATGACGTGTATTCAAGTACCTCACCATCAAAGACCGGAATGCTGCCCTGTGGTAAGGTGGAAGACAGCTGTTGCTTCATGAGCAGTCTGGTCAGTTCATTGTGATTTTCCAACACTTTGATCATATGACTGTCATGCGGCGAGCTGGGCGTAGAGGGTGTTTGAGCCTGAGGCTGAAGCTGGTACTGTTGCTGAAGTGGCAATTGAGACTGCAGTTGAGGCTGAGGCCATGCTGGGGGCTGAGGCTTCAGCTGCAGTTGAGGCTGAGGCCATGGTGGGAGCTGGGGCTGAAGCTGCAGTTGAGGCTGAGGCCCTGGTGGGGGCTGAGGCTGCGGCTAAGACTGCTGTCGAAGCTGAGGTGGTAGCTGAGGTTCAAGGACTGGCTGAATGGGCAGCCGTGTAGGTAGTGTGATTTGAGCTGAACTAACAGCTGGCTGAGCTAGTGGGGAAATACTTGAATCACCTCCATAAGGAAGACTATGCGGTGCTGTGTACTGCACTTGGTCACTACTGGTGGGCCCAGGGGGTGATGTAGGTCTGCTGGGATGTGGGATAAGCAGAGGGACATTAATATGAGCAGCACTTGCTTTGGGTTTCACTGAGGGGGTGTCAAGAAAGGAAATTGGACTTTCTAGCTCTTCCATGTGTACAGTTTGTGATGCTCCTCCTTCCAACACAGACATATGAGTTGTCTCTAAATCAAAAGGAAGGGGACCGAATGGGTTCCTTTCAGCAGCCTTTAGGTAATTAATTTTCGCGTTTGCAGCATCCAATTTGACGCTAAGCTCAAGCGCTTCTCTTCGCTTGCGCAACATTAACTCTTGCTCCTCAATAGCATGTTTTTGCTGCAGTTTAGGTACCGTGGCCAATAAAGCTTCTCGCTTTGCTTCAGCACTAATGCGCAAAGATCGGGTCGAGGTGTGGGATCTGCCTGATGAAGCGCTAGACCTATGCGATCGCGCATCTGAAAAGTCTAACTCTGCATTGCCAAGCTCTACTGGGGCTTTGCCAGGGACAGATGCGACAGGTTCGTGCGCTTCTTTGGCTGAGGAAGTCACTTCAGTTGCGCCAGGGGAGCTGGGGTTTTCGGCAGACTTAATCCATTCAAACACCTGATCAATAAAAGCAGCAATGTCTGCAAGTTTCGGCTTGTACCAATTCTCCTCATCTTCCATGCGTGCGGTTTCATCAAGCATACCTGCTTACGTTGCATGCAACGCTTTGAATTCTTCAAGAAATTCATTAAACTTAGTCATATTTTCTTTCACTTCGTCAATAAATTCCTTGTCTGCCATTAAATCATTCACAATGTTGACTCTCCTTGTAATATGAGACATTTTTCCTTGTCTTGCTTTGCACATACGCAGCACTGCTTCATCCTCGATGAATGCAACAGGTGTCTCAGATTCATTTGATTCGGCCATTGTTTAAAAAGTAAAGTTCCAGGTCACAAAAATAATGATTTTCTTTCTCTCAATTTTACAAGTCCAATAACTCCAAAAATAGTTCCTTTTCCTTGCAAACTTAAACGTTGGGTTTCTTCCTAAATTAACTGCGTTACCGCTGCACCTGTTTTGTCATTAATTAACTACAAAAAACAATGATATCAAAAAATCTTCTCCGAAAACACGAACCAAACTTGTTTCTAAATAGTCCAAAGATTTTTGTCTTAACGAAAAAGTTCTTATTCTTGTTGCATTTCGCCGTACATAGCCCCAGCGAAGTGATTCCTTTGTTCTCACGGAGTCCTTTGTCGCAATCTTGCGCGCAGGCCGAGATTTCTATTTTCCTCCAGCGCGCAGTGCAATCTCTCCGTTGTCCAAGTGTTCAAAAGTGATCTAAAGTTGCAGTAGTTCTTGACTATTGTACTGGCAGAAAAACAGTTTATGGCTTTCCCTGTAGCCCAAGTCCTGTAGTCCTATCCGTTTTTCCCGTTGAGAAGACAGGTTTTGCAGTGTTTGACTCATACCCTGATAATCTAATGAGATGGTTTTGTCCGGAAATGTTGCCGTTTTATTACAAAGTAAAATAAATACAAACAAAAGGATGCAATGGGATGCAAAAGTGTTAAAGTCTATACATTAGCACAACTGTGACACAACGTTAAGTGCAGGAGCAGTACGTCTTAGCAGCAGCAGCAGCCGGACTCACAGCCTGGGAGTCCGCTGCTGCTGCTGAAGTGCTTGCTGCGTCCCACAAGTTATCGAACACGGTGCATTGCTCGGCTTTTAAATAAACACCGTGAGTTGGACTCCCAGGCTGGGAGTCCGGCTGCTGCTGCTGAAGTGCTTGCCGCAAGTTATCGAACACGGTGCATTGCTCGGCTTTTAAATAAACACCGTGAGTCGTTAGGTGTTTACTTAAATTTGAGGTGTTACCTCCTTTGCACGATATCGCTTTATTGCACCTGTTGCATGTTGCAGAGTCGGAATCATTGGATGTGAAATGTAGCCAAACCTTCGATCTTTCCTCCCACTGCTATCAGTTCTGATGATCTGATCAACAAGTGTGCAGCGTAGCAGCACTGACGTCACGCAGGTTGACGCCGCCCGCAGCCCCATGTAACGAGACCGAATAAGAACGCACATTTCGGTGCGTCATTTCGGTTCCTGACTTTGTTTTAACAAAAAAAAAAGTCAGGAACCGAAATCACGCACTGACTTTTTTTAAACAAAAAAAAAAGTCAGGAACCGAAATGACGCACCGAAATGTGCGTTCTTATTCGGTCTCGTTACAACCGTTTATGTCGGAACCGGTGCCCTACTGGAACCGAGTTTCGGTGCTCAACCCTACTTTTAAGTGTCTTTTGCGTGTCTGTCTTGTGTCCATCAAACTAAACTAGAACAGAAATGCTTAATTTTGTGTATGTGTCAAGATGCGGTCCGTGTTATCGCTGCTAATTTTGGTCTAAATTGAGCAAATGTGACGTCATCGGTCGCCACCGCACTCTTTGAAGAACCGTGCTAATCAAGATTCTAAATGCTTTGATGTCGATATTACTACTGTATATGTGTATACTGTGTGATATACAGTACCTACTGTATGTAGCATCCCTGATGGTAGTTCCTCAAACCTGACTTGTAAGGAAAATGGAGGGAGTTCATAGCGTCATGATTTATCAGCAGCTGTGATATTGTAGCTGCTCAATTTCCTAATCTGTCTGTCTGTCCGTCTGTCTCTCTGTCAGTCTGTTTGTGCATTTATGTTGCCTACAGCAGCCTAAAGACTGCCTCTCCTCCTACAGAGATGCCAAAGGAAAGAAAGACAGATTCATACTGGGCCCGTGTCATTATCCTTTTTGCCCAGGGGAAAAACATATTTTCTACTGGCCAGAGACCTGGGGGCAGACGTTGGAGGGCAGTGATACAGAGGATAAAGAATTGTCCCCTGACCCCTCTATTTGGCCTAACTGTCGGAAAATTTGACATTTTTGGGAAAAAGGTCCCTTGCAAATATGGCTACAATGATGTTAGTAATGTCATTGAATCCTTAAACATATGATGTGAGACAAACTGCTGATGCTGATAAATGCTTTCTCTACAGCTGTTCCCTGTGGCTGGTTCTTTGGTGTATGTGCTTGATTCTCCAAGTGACTTGTTTTGATGCAGAGTATTGTTTGATTTAGAGGATAAGAGGATTTAGAGAGAAAAAACAAAATGTTATTTCCCTCAGTTAGGACAGCAGGCAGGGACCGCTGCAGGTCCACAGGCAGTGCAGGCCAACAGCAGTAGAGCAGCAGATACACCAAAGGCCAGTGCAACAGATACACCAGATGCACCAAAGGCCAGTGCAGCAGCTGGAAGTCAGGAAAGTTCAGCCGGTACTTCTATAACATGCTTCCTTTGTGCTCAGGAAGTGCTCTCTGACCAGTTTACGCAGCACCTGTCAGACTTCGATGTCCAGGAGCAGTGGCAGCACTGCGGTACAAAGGCTAAGGGTGCTGTCGGGAGCATCTTGAGGAGTGTTATGTCTTAAAATCAAACACCAGACCTCCCAAACATTTCTCCTCCAACCCCTTCAGCCCGTCCCCCCACTACCAAAGCCCAGGAGATGACACCAACATCAATCCTCTGTCCCCGAGATGCTCCAGCTTCAGTCTGCCTCACAGCCCAGGAGACGCCACTAAACATGTCTCCAAGATGCTCCTGCTCCTGCCCCTTCCACAGTATCTGAGATGGCACCAGCGACTCAGAGTGGCACACCATTTCTTCCTGCCCCTGCCTCTTCTCCTCCTCCAGCAGCACCAGGGTACCCAGTCCCTTTGCGCTATCCAGAGGTAAGTCAGGCTAGGTTTTTATCAAAGCCGTTCCTCCGGGTCATCAAGCCAGGTGACCGGGAGTGGATTGCCCACATCCTCTATGAAGCGAGTGGGCAGCTGAGACAGGAGATCAGCAAGAAATTGCACCACCATCCAAGTCCAATCAGATCTGTGGCACCTCCAAACTCACATGATTATTTTCGGCAGAGGATGTTCCTGTGGGCACCAATGTGCATGTGGGGCATCCCCCTGAAATGCCCTCAGTGCAACCAAAAAATGCACCACTCTGGTATTTACACCAATGTCAGAGAGGTCATTGATGTGGATTCAAGGTACTATTTAATAGGGGGAGACTACCCAAGGTGCAGCCAGTGCAAACCAGCACAAACTTTCTGTCCTTGGAGTAGTGAAATTTTAAAGCAGCTTGACGCCTCTAACCGCAACAAATTCCCTGCTGTGTTAACAATACATTTGGCACTGGACAGAAAATGTGTGACACTTTTGTGTCCCAGAACAGCAGGGAATAGCTCCAGTTACCTGCAGCAGGCCTTTCAAGAGGCACACACTGAGTTGTGGGCTAGGAGATCCTGTGACTATGTCATAGATTGTGAAATTCACAAGAGATCCTGCCTGAAGCAGTCCCAGGCTGTTTATCCCTTGCTACCAGCCTTCTGTCCCCTGCCCCTGGCCCAGTGGTTTGAGACAGTGCCACAATGACAACGATATTGTCGGTCACTTTGATGAACTCAAAGGTGTCATCACTTCAACGTTTGGCAGAATTCTGAAGTGTGATTCCACTAAGAAGCTAAATCTAAACCTATATAAGCTTGAGCTCATTTATTCTTTTAGGGTTGGACAATAATACGTGTGCTAATGATGTATATGCTTTGATGTATATGTTACAATATAGGTGACCAAAAAACTGGCTGGGGTGATTGAGGACACCGCAACATGGATGACCAATGTGGGCAACGAGTATGGTCAAGTCCTCAACTCTGTCCTCACAACCGGCGAGGGGGCTGGGCTGGATGACCTGTGCCAAGGTATCGACCAATGGTACAGGGATTGTGGTGAGCCACAGCCAGATGCCATCTATGTGGATAGAGACTGTTGCAGTGACGGAAGTGAGTTACCTGTAATTTGTGTTGATCTTTTTTTGCCAAATTAAGGCAGTTGGTGACAGTCTGAGTACAAACCAAAAACAATGTATTCATGATCTTGTGAATTTACACAGGAGTGGGTCCAGTTCTCCATTGGTTTTGGCGATGGACGTCCACTGTGCGGTTAGTTGTGTTCCACTTTATGAGGCGATTCACCAGAGGTCTCTTTACGGAACACCATCCACTGTATGGTACGTTCTGTTCCAAATTGTCGAGTTGCATTTTTGAGTGGGACGTCTGTCGTCTGAAAGAGGCCAAGCGGGCAGAGCTGAAGAAGAAACATTAGGGCCATGAGCCAACAGATGCCCAGGTGTTGGCGAGCACCAGCTTTAAAGAGCTAGCCAAGCACTGCCGCAGGAAAACCCGGGGAGTGGAGGAGACCCGTGCCCTCATCAAAAAACTTCTCGACTCCATGTGGCAGCTTGTAGTCGAATTTTAGTTGAATGTTGAAGTAGTTGAATGTTGACATAGTATTGTCATTTGTTGTAATCAGTGATCCTGTTTTTTGTCTCATCAGGGTGGAGATACAATGCATTTCACACAATGCATAGAATTTGAACCGGTTAGCACAAGCACTTAGTATGACTGAGACATCCGGGACAAAGATGTATGACATTCGCTTGATGTCCAACATGAATGTGCTCAGCCACAAAGTTTTGGGAAAACCTCTTCTTCCAGAGTTTATCCCCCCTGGTAAAAAAGTCTGCTGTTGATAATGATCAAACCTATACTGTGAAATGGTAAGCAAATAAACAATAATTTTTCACTTGGTGAATACTCATTGCAGGTGAGTGTATTGCTGTGGAGTATCTTCTGGCACAGTCCAACAGAGGAGATCTTCTGAGCCCGCAGATTGGTGGTATTGATGACATCCTGCCAGAGATCTTGGATGAAGACCTCGATGATGACTGTCCTGATGTGACCGTACCACAGGCTCATGACCTCACATTGCAGGTAATATTATGTCAACAGTATATCAGACATCAAAAAAATATTGGAGAACTAATGAACAGTTCATTTGAATCAAATCGGATTTATTGGTTCAATTCTTGTAACGGGACACTAGGTGTAATGCCAGAGGGATTGCTGGATGGGAGGCAGTTGATGCCTTGGCAGGCAGGTTGGGCTTAACCAGACCATCACTACACTCTCCAAGGCTGAAGTGGCAGAGATTTTGAGGTTGTACTCACTATTGAATGTCTTCGACCAGACCCCCACCTGGTACACCCTCAAGACCAAAAAAACAACTTTGCCAGGACCTTGGAGAGCTTCACGGAAGCGCAGTGGCTCTGCTCCAGGCCAGCAAGCAGCCGAGAGGTATCTACATCTCATATAGCTGTATTCTTTAGCTTTTGTATCAGTATATTTATGTCAATATGTGAACAGGCATATATGATGAGCACGATGTGATCTGGTCATCTATTTGAAGATTGTTCATGACCATGGTCAGGCTGCTCACAGACCAGACCACAACAGAATTTCAGAGTGGGTTGCTCTTAAACTTTAAAAAGAGTATAAGGAAGCCAGAAATAGGCCAAAGAACAATAAAGGGAAGACATTTGCCATACCACAATCCATTGTAATGGCGTACTGTCATATCAAGCAGCTGGTTGAGGACTCCAAAGAGATCATGGACAGGAGTGACCTGGTACTGGTTAACATCAACAACACCACAGTGTCCTCCTGGTGAGTTCATCTTTTATATCTTCATAAATTGATTGAATTGGATACTTCATTTTAAACAATTAACACAATGAAAAATGTACTCTTGTGTTTTGTTTTCTGTCTCTGCAGGCTGCAAGATCGCCAAAAGAGAACTGAACGGGATTCTTTACTTCAGGGCGTGCAGCTTCCACAGTGTTAGGAAAAATATTATCTAGCAATGGTACGGTTAGGTTGATCTGACGTTCTGAAGAAGGACAGTGAAGATTGTATTGCTCTTGGCGACTTAAGGGTCTGCCTCTCTGGAACTTGGAGACATAACATAAAGTGATTGAAGGATACACCTACGTCATGTCAAATCTGTTTAGTAACATGTAATCTTTATACATTATAAGCCAATCAGAATGGGACACTCCTGTCATGCTGTTCCGATTTGGGACTTGTATATAATACACTGTGTCTCCGGGAGCAGAAAGCAACTGAGGAAGATTCACGCACAAATCTCTTGCTCAATGAAATCCTCTGCTTCTCCTCGTAGGCCTACGAGACCAATAAACAACTTCAGCTTAAACTATATAGAGTTCCTGGCACTTCCTGTTCTTCGGCATCAACAACAATCTCCTCACTATCACACAGCAGATTGTCGTGGCTAAAGAATCCCTCCTGGAGGCTTGTGACCTACCATCCAAGCCGGTCAGCATGGCCAGCATGGACACACTCTTTTGGAGTTCCAGGGAACTGAGAACCATGAGGGTGAGGCAAAAATTCACCAGCGACACAGTTCCAGAATACCTGTACCATTCCACACACAGGTGGGGGAGACGCAGCTATTACCCAGCACGATGCTGCTTCCTCTGGAAACAGCTGTATGGAGAGCTGGTCCTCTAACTACCAGCCACCCCCAACACACTACCAGAGCTGGACTTCTTTTCTTCAGGCACCCCTGGAACACTTCCAGGAGTACTCCTCTGCCTATCAGCTACCCCCAGCTCACACTGAAGGCTGGTCCACTTACCAGGCAGCCCTGGCACCCATGTTTGTTCCTCCACCCACCCACCACCCTCAGCATCCCCCCCCCCAGGGCTTGTCCTCCAACCAGGGCTGGTCTGCCACCCACCCACAACCGTCAGCATCCTCCCAGGGCTGGCCTGCATACCAACCGCCACCCTCAGCATCCTCCCAGGGCTGGTCTGCCACCCACCCACTACCCACAGCATTCTCCCAGGGCTGGTCTGCCACCCACCCACCACCCTCAGCATCCACCCAGGGCTGGTCATCGACCTCCTACTGTCCTGACCAACCTAGGCTCCCTCACCAAGCATGCCCAGAGGCACTAGATCCCCTTAATCGCCAGTGTGAATGGCGATTACACAAGGCAGCCCTTGAGAACCAGGAGCAAGTGAGGAAAGGTGAGCCCCCAAAGAAGCGACAGGCTAAAGAGAGCTACCACTATGAGTGTAAGCTGTGTGGTCAACCCAAATCCAAGAAAACTGGACACTCTCAGTTACGTGGCAAATGGTACTGCCCTGCGTCTGGACAGACCCTTGAGGAATGGAGAAGCTCTTTGTAATAAACCAATGGGTTAGGGTTAGGGTTATTGTAATATTATTATGTTATTTTAATATTTTTAACAATAATATTTTAGATTTCTTATTAGCAAATATGTTAACATTGACTGTTGAAATAATTTGCAAAGAAAAAACCTAGCAAAAAAGACAAGTATATTTGCTATTACAAAAATAGTAATAATTAGTTGCCGTTGCAACTACTTGCAAAAAACAAAAAACATAGGATAGTTGCTGATGCAACTCTTTGCAAAAAAACTAAAACAAAACCAAACAAAAACAACAAAAAAACAACTCTTGTGGTGTAATAGTCACACGTCAATCTTTTGGATGGGAGACTCCAGGTGCAAATCCTGGCAAAAGTGTGCAACTTGTTGAAACAAATACATAATTGAAAAAGTATTTATATCAAACAAACAGGGTCATTTCAAGATATGCTATGTTAATAGTGGAGCAGCTTGCTCGTCAAACCAATAAATCACTTAATAACTATGTTTATTCTTCAAAAAGCATTATTTTGCATTTCTTTTCTTTCCTCCCCCCTTCAAGTTGGCCCTTTTGCCCCTTCTTCCATATAGAACAGCCGACAGACAGTCAGTCTTATTCACAAGACTTTACATACAATTCATTAAAAAATAATTCAAAGGCGCTCATGCCTTTGGTCCTCCTTTTCAGCAACCCTCCTCCTTTCGGTTCCTTATAGTCTCTCTATCTCCCAGTAGCCGCAACAGATAAATCCCCCCCCCCCATCCACCCCACCCGTGCCACCCCCATAATTGCATAAATTGTCCTTGAAACCACATGCACTGGAGGGTTCCCAGCGATCACTTTCTGACACCCATGGAAGGGGACGCGAAAGGGGGGGGGGGAGGGGGAAGGGAACAAACACCTGCGAAGGCACCAGTGGGGAAGGTGATAAGGCTGTTTACCCGTGTTCAGGCCAAGCCGGTCTTTCACCGCCGGGGCCTGCAGGCGGATCAAAGCTGGCCTGGCCTGTGCCAGCGCTCAGCCTCTTGCCATGTCTTATTGGCTTAAAAGCCCCGGTGATGGCGGATGCTTTCTAACGCGCCACGACGCCTCCGCTCACCTGATGCATTGTGCAGGACGCCAGCAATCCCTCCCATGACCGATAAATTGCATTCATGGGATTTATTTATTTTTTTCTCAGGTGGTAGGCCGAAAATCCTTTAGACAAAACCAATTTTAAACATTTGTGCTGTTATTTTCTTTTTTTTTCAGGATGAAAATTATGCAGCCGTATAAAAAAAAAAAGGCTGAAAAACACTTGATGTTCAACAATGACAAATATGGGTTCTTTTAGCAATAGTTTTGAGGATTTTTGGTTTCCGCACCAGTGCTATTTGGATTTGGACAAGCGACAGAAATTCATGTTCAACTACACTTCAAACACCGCTTTGTGTTCAAATCCCACCCTTGAACAAACACCTATTTAATATCCAGCTCGGTGTGTGTATCAGCGTTTAGCATGGAAAGAAAAAACACATATTGTTAGCCTGGTGGGGATTGACCCCCATCACCCACACGGTGTTGTCGCATGCTCCACCGGCTGAACTACATGGGATTGGACCTGCAGCTGTAGAAGGGACCTTATACGTTCTGATGTTACCCAGTTGTAGAACCCAAGTGGGAGACTGCGGTGAGAACCACTGGGCGCAGACACGTCTTTAGTTCAGCAAGGACTGCAGGAGACAAATAGACATAAGTCTTCTCTGTCAGGTCAAACTAATGGAATTCCTTTCAGTCCACTGCTTGTATTTGCCATGTCCACACTCAAGAGGGTTGACCTGGGGGGGCG
>JAXIVH010000131.1:332107-339607 GCA_036785325.1 Urophycis tenuis
TCTTTCTTTCCCAGGCAACAGTAGGTGTCCTATTAAGCTATTAATCTGTAGCTAAAAGTATAACAGCCACCTAATGCGCCATGACATTACCTTCCATCTGCCACAGAGACAGAGAGAGAGAGAGAGAGAGAGGGAGAGATGGAAGAGAGAGAGAGAGAGAGAGAGAGAGATGGGAGAGAGAGAGAGAGAGAGAGATGGGGAGAGCGCCAGACAGAGGAATATGGGGAGACAGACAGACAGAGAGATGGATGAGAGAGGGCAATAAAAAGAGAGGGAGAGAGTGAGAGTGAGAGAGAGAGAGAGAGAGAGGGGAGGTGCAGGGGTGAAATAACCTGTGTTTGAAGTCGTCACTTCATATTGTGGTGGTGAGATATTGTTTTGTTTGGATTGCCCAAACAATGACCTACTTCCAACTTAATACATAATACTTCCTGAGACACGTCCTGTTTCTTGCGCTTGCATCAAACGGGATTCCTCTAATGGGTTTGTCACACTCGCTGCTATTCATAAAACGGTGTGCTGCCGAGCGCTGATGGAGGATAGCAGTATGTTCTCAGAGAGCCCTATAGTTTACCCGCTGCGGGGCATACGATTTCATCAGGCGGGTGTGTGTGTGTGTGTGTGTGGCGCTGGCATGTCAGCAGCCGGGCTAACGCGGAACGGCGTGTAGGGGCGAGCCCCTGATGGATGCCCCTCCTTAGTGCGGAGTGAAACACGTTTCCACGAAAGTCAGTGTTGGCCGTCGGTGTTCCCACGACAACACAACCACCACCTGAAGGTGTTCGCCAAAGTTGCATCGCATCACATTCATTTATTTTGTTGGCGTTAAATGAGAGTACGGGGGGAGGGGGGGGGGGGGGGGAGGGAGGGGGGGAGAAGCAAAAGAGCATGCATTCTACATGACATCTGCATTCTGTGTTTAGCGGCTAATGGTTAGCGTCCTTACCCTCCCCCGCGCAACACCCAACACAACACACACACCCCCCCCCCCCCCCCTCCCCGGAGGCAGGCAAGAGTAAGTGATCTGTCGCGGCGAGCGTTGCTATTATTGTACCGCAAAAATAGCGTTGAGAGGAGGAGTCTGTGGGCAATGTGTGTGTGTGTGTGTTGTGTGTGTGTGTTGTGTGTGTGTGTGCAGTGCAGTGCATTGTTATGAGGCCCAGCACAGCAGGTGGTGGTGGTTCCTGTATCCATCCCTATAGAAGGATCAAGTGAAACCAGGCTGTGGGATGAGAATTTGCCACACCCAGAGGGAGGCCTTGAAACGCACGGCTTATCTCTGCTTATCCTCCAGTGGCTCAACTTTCTTTTTTTTTTTGTTGCTTTTCTACCAGAGTAGCTGTTATGCAATTATAACTATTGCTATTTAGCAATTGAGCGTTCAGCTTTTTAGAATTAGTATTATTGTTAGTTATTATTAGTATAATTTTTAGTACCTTTTCATGTGGCAGTCAAACCTTCTGGTCATTACAATATACCGTTCCCCTTTAGGACTATATTTGCTAATGTTTTAGTTGTTCAGAATGTAAAACATATGTTGTTATCCCCTCATTTTAGGTGCATTTGCTTCAATTTTTATTGTCTCTCGGACCTGGCTTTGAGTAGGCCCTGTTGAGACCGTCCAGATACTCACATTGCATTTTGCAGTGATTATCTGTTGGCCTGGCTGGCCAGCAATGTATTGCTGCCACATATGGGCGTAGCCTTTCTGTGTCGGAAGTAAAGCAAACACATATTGTCCTAATAAAAACCTGTTCAAAATCCGGTTCATCTTGTAACTGTGACAATAAAACAGCGTTTGACTGCGTTGACAGCGTTGCTTCCTCAGGCTTCGCCGTTGAATTGAAATTCTGTGGACTGCGGTGCTCCCGTCCGTCACAAACTAAAAACTCCCACCCCCTCGTGTTGATTGGTGCCATCATTTTTAAATTTTTTGAGAAAGGGGTTTCAACGTGCTCGGGGCCAGACTGATCTGCAAACACAATCTCATCATGAACTCATGAGATTGGACAGGCTCGTGTTGAGTCTGGAATGGATGATTCTTTTGTAATTATAATTTCTTTTTGGTCATCTTTGAATGGAAACTGTCCTTTAACATCAATACTGTGCACATCCAATCTCATCCCTAACTGGTTTTACTTTGTATTGCTGGAGAGCTAATGAAATGTATTTGGTCCCTTGTGGGTTTTTTCCCCTCACACAAGCTTATGTTTATAAGTGCGCTAGGATTAACAATGAAACCCTTAAAGCCTTCAGTATGACAGTGCCAGCAGGATTCCTTAAGGACTTTCTATGTTTCCACACACTACTTTACCATTTATTTCATAAAAAGGGCTATTTTTTGTGGCCAAAAGCACTGCACAACTTCAGAGTCTATGTTGTTGAACTTAAAGTAACAGCTTTTTGGGGGCTTGTGTGAAAACCCTTTTCAACGACAAACCCACGGCCAAGATGCATGCCAAAGCCAAGATACAATTAGACTCCGAGACGGAGTACAAATGCCACTCCATGTCTGCCCTGGCACACTCCCCGTCCAGAAATAGACCTGGACACCGATTCGTCCCCCACAAGCCCCATCTGACATGTGGACGGGGGGTGGGGGGTCGGCACAGAACTCGCCAGTTCAATCATGCCAGTGTTGGACCCCTGACAGACCAGGCAGTGCAAATAGTGTCCGTGCCACCCAAGGGTACTGAAGGACAGGTCATCTGTGTGACAGTGGTGTTGTGTTGTGCTATGGATGTACAAGGCCGCGACAGCAAGGACAAAGTTCATTGGGTGCATGATGCATGCATAGTAACAGCAATATTAATATTAACAATACAACATTCATAATAATGATAACAATAACAATCATAATCATCATCATCATCATCATCTTCATGACACTAATGGTGGTTTGCGATAGCCCTACGGTCCAGATTTTGAAAACCCATAATGTCTGCCTGTAGGCATCTGTGAGCAACATGGCTAATCCCGTGCGCTTATATCTTCATCTTCATCAGTGAAAGCGAGACGTTGTCGTATATCGACTCAGCAGCAGTCCCTTCAACATAAACACAGGATTCTTCGTTTCTTAATTAGAAATGTGGAGGGGATAAAGAAAAAAAAAACCTCTGATAAAGTCATCATTTTATTCATCTATTGTCTATTTTATCTAAGCAGTTGGGTCCGGGAGCCCACCCATCTTGTGAGTTATGCGGGCCCATTGGGCCGGTGCAGTCATGGTTCCGGTTCATTTAGCGATAGCGCACCTTCGTCATCTTTCCCCCTTTGTCCCCGAAAGATTTGTATTCTTGGAGAATTCCCAAAGTGGAGTCTTTCAGAGCATCATACTAGAAAGGACACATGGCTAGGCACCTTCAAACACCGCACAACCTTTCAGCATGGAGCTGTCTTATTGAATGTCCCTGAGCTATTGTCCAAGGTCTTTGTTCCCTCTTCCCTTATTTCTCTTCTGCGTGTTTCACTCCCTTTTTACTGCAACACACTATTTCCAATATTGTGTGTATGTGTGTGCGTGTGATAACACGTGTGTGTGTGTTAGCACGTGTTCGAGATGAACATGATATCATTTCAGTGGGTTTGTGTTTTTTTATGTCATTCGTTTGATAATAAAGTTTGGGAATCACTTTGAGGAAGACTCTGCAAATAGTTATTTACTCTTTAATCATTGAGCACAGTGTTTTTCAGACTGTGGTACCCGCACCACTGGTGGTCTGTGAGGGAACTGTAGGTGGTATGTAGGATTTTGTTCACACATTTCACATGTTCACAGTAACATAAAAAAATACAGATTATCAAGCTCAATTACTTTCTAAAAAGTGTTTAGTTAATATGATATCATGGCTTGCTATTAAAAAAATAGTGTTGCTTTGTGCATTCCATCATCATCATCATATGATGGAATGCACGAAGCAACACTATTTTTTTTTTATAATAACAACTATCTACCAAACATCAAGGGTAAACATATTATATTTACCCTTGATGTTTGGTGGTTAGTTTGTGTTTGCTGAATAAAACACTGGGAGCTTTAGAAACATTGAACGGGGCAGTAGAATACACATAATACCTTACAAATAAGAACATTTCAATCTTTTTACATTTCGAAATGTCTTGCTGAACACCAAGCACTGTACAAAAAAAGGACACAAGGAACGCCAAAGAAGGTGACATTTCAAATGAATTCATGACATATAATTGAATGTGTCCTCAGTTTGCGGTAAATGATCTAATTGTGAGCTCAGATGAAAAAAAAAAAAAGTGTATTCCACTTTGGGGATTTCATTTACCCCGATATTGCAGTTGGAAAAATGTCAATAGGTGATGATGGCTCCCTGAGATAACACTTGATCACGGTGCTGACATAATGGTAGGCAGGGTGCTTAATAATGAGTTAAATTTAGTGGCACTCCACGAGTGATAATTATGGGGATCAGGCAGTCCAAGAGCCGCTCTGTATTTCATGTTGTATTTTTAAGACAGTTAATATAAAAATTGAATTCATATGTGTCAATATTTCTTTTCTTTTATTTTCTTCTTTTTTCTGAGCTATGATTAGTCATTCTGGTCGGCCCTCGAAAGCGCTTGGATCTATTGCAATGTAGTCATTTTAGTCTCCACTATTATCCGGAGCGTCTTACAGTGAATTCCGAGGTTGTTAAAAAGAACGAGTGGGGAGGGTTTACTGCATCTTGCACTACATTGGAGGAGGAGGAGGAGGAGCCCAATGTAAGCATTTGATTTCACCTTATGTGAAACGACTGACAACAACTTTCTCTTTTGAGCCAAATACAGTCCACGCGGCACTCTACGCTACTATTACCACTATTACAGCTTCAAAGGCTGCATTTTGCTATGGTTTTTTTAAATTACCCGAAATCCATTGCGCTGCTGATGTGCGATGTCGACATTGGGCCTTGCGAACATTTGCAAGTGATTGATGCCATGGAGCGTGGTCATCAAGCGTCATCCATTTTGATTTTCTGAAATCATAATGCACAGAAAAGCTCTTTAAATGTGCCCGGCAGACATAGACAGGCTGACGGCCCACCTTCAAATATGTCACCAAAGGAGTGTATGATCCTCGTGCACTTAGCTAAGTGTGGCTAATGGAACGCGCCCTGCCTCCACCCCACACTATATATTTAGCATAGCCAAGCATTATTTCAAAGTTTCACTTTTCTATATAATTCCTCCCACAGGGATCGATAAATAAGAGTAGTTGTTAATTATGCTTAATATCTTAATTAAATTAGAGTTTGGTCATGATTTTATATTTGATGATGATTCAATTGAATAATAATACCTTAACTAAATTACAATTGAGCGAGAGTGTTTCAGTTGATAATTCAATATTTCTGCTGCTCTTCTGGGTTAAGGCCCAACCCCTCCCTAGTCTGTAATGACGTGCATCTGTTTGGTCATTTTTCAGCCAACTCATTTTGGCTGAGAAACATCTGCTCCAAAGCAGTAGCAGCAACAGCTAAAAGAAAAAAACACCAATCCCGTTTGCCACCAGCAGCACATTAAAAGTACAAAGAAATTTCCAGTAGGCTAAAGTTCTTTAAACTCATTAGAACTTGTCCGATGTAGCCCATTGTCAACAACATTTCTCATTACCTCTGCTGTAGTCCATTGTCCTCATCCTCCCCTCATTCTCTTTGCTGTGGCCCATTGTCAGTGAAACGCGTATAATAAACAAAGTGGGAACAAAACACTGACACCCAAACAGAAACCCTTTTGGCGACGCCACCGTGGGTCTGCTTGACGTTCCGCTATCGATGATCAGCTGCATTCCGGCGTGCGGCGCGCGCGTTGATGCTTCCCCATTCACAGTGACCGCCATTGTCACGCTGCCCCGCCAGGGCTGAATGAGGAGGCGTTATCTGTCGGGAGTTAGCTAAAACATATGCCGCTGTGCTCTTTGTGGCGTGGGCTCGCTAATGGGGTTTCAGGTGCCTAATTTACACCTCTCCGCTCCCCACAGGGAAGCCTTTGTCTCATGTAATGCTGTGCCCGTTGCCTGGGGAGGCATTAAGCGAGGCGACTGTCAAATGGATGTGCAGGAAAGCCCATAACTAATGCTAATTAAGAAGGGAATGCATTGTTATAAGATGTTTGTGTGCCTACGTGTGTGTGTGTGTGTGTGTGTGTGCATGTGTGTGCGTGCGTGTGTGCGCACGTGTGCATGAGCGTGTGCCATGCTTGTGTGGGGGGGGAACTTGTACCATTGTTCCGGGGGCCTGTCAGTGTGTGTGTGTGTGTGTGGGCTCATATCTGTGCGCATGCATTTTTAATTGCGCGTCCGGCGCGATCGCCGCTTACATGTGTTTCTGTATCCCCAGTCCAAACTGAAAGTGAAAGTGAAAGCAGAATCCGTTCTGTTAAAAGAAAGACCCGACGGTATACAGTGTGGGACGATACGAAATAAGAGCGCCCGTTCCACATTTCATCACAGCGCCATGTGCTGGGCACACACATACTGCCAAAGGATAATTGGGTGACTTCCTTTTGTTCCCGCTGTTCAACTCGGAGCAGTCGTATGTAGGAGGTGTCGACAGTTCAACTCCCGCCACACACACACACACACCCGCACCCACACCTGTAATGAGTATGCAAGAGAGGGAAATGGCTGCAGTATTGACACGTGTAGCTTAACTAAAAGACTCCTCCCCCTCACCACCGCCGCCGCCGCCGCCTCCTTGACCATCCATCAGGAGGTGCTCCATCTATCAAGTGGCCCGCTGGTCCAGCCCCGCAATGACACACAAACATTTTCCAATTTAAAATGTGATATTGATGGAGCACCGGCACCACCCCCCCCCCCCCCCCGTGCTCCAGCCTCCACCCAGCCAATGTGTAAAGCAGCTGGGGCCCACCGCCCCAGCCTGGCGGTCCCCCGGCCCGGGCCCCTGCTGCCTGTTCTGACCGGTTATGTTTCCATATACTTGTTAGGTGATTAGATGGAGGTGAGACACACACACACACACACAGGCAGATACATAGACAGTCACACGCGCACAGACACGCGCACAGACACACACACACACACACACAGGCAGATACATAGACAGTCACACGCGCACAGACACACATACATACACAGGCAGATACATAGACAGTCAATGCGCACACACACACACACACACACAGACAGTCACACGCGCACAGACACGCACACACACACAAACACAGACAGTCACACGCGAACAGACACGCACACACACACATACACAGGCAGATACATAGACAGTCACACGCGCACAGACACGCGCACAGACACACACACACACACACAGGCAGATACATAGACATTCAATGCGCACACACACACACACACACACAGACAGTCACACGCGCACAGACACGCACACACACACAGACAGTCACACGTGCACAGACACGCACACACACACACACACACAGGCAGATACATAGACAGTCACACGTGCACAGACACGCACACAAACACACACATACATACACAGGCAGATA
>JAXIVH010000131.1:344607-367107 GCA_036785325.1 Urophycis tenuis
TGCTCTATAGCCGCCCATGCCCATCCACCAAGTGTCACCCACACAACGCTCTCTGCAGCAACGCGACTGCGCAGTGTTCACTGCAGTCAAATTACCGGGCTTACTGATCAACGCCACGCCGTGTGTTAACACTGACGCGCGAATGCCGTGTCACGCACGCACACACACACACACACACACACACACACACGTATGCACACACATACACACGCTCATGCAGACAGACAGACACACACACCGAGACACCCACATGCAAGCACACAATCACTTTGACACACACACACACACACAGGTCCAGTTTGTTTTAGTGCCCCCTCGTTGCATCCTTAATGCCCCCCCCCCCCCCCCATCCATTAGGAGGAGATCCATCGAGCGGCCTGCGGACGGTTCCCCTCACACACCCAGAGGAGTCAGATAATGGTGGTAATGAGGATGCCCCCCCCCCCCCCCCCCACACACCCTCACCCATCACCCCATCGCCTCATAAATCCAGCGGCACCCGCCACACCCATGCATGCTCTCATCGCGCGGCCGTTTAACGGTTCATCAGCAGGACGTTGCATCATCTGAGCTGCTCCCTCTCCCCTCCAACCACCAGCCCTCCCGGGAGCCCCGCACGCCTTTGGACCAGATGGTCGGACACGTTCTCGACACTCTCAGTCGTCTTTTAAGGGGAAGGAGGATCAATAATGGGGGTGAGTGTGTGTGTGTGTGTGTGTGTGTGTGTGTGTGTGTGTGTATGGGGCAGGGGTCTCATCACTTTCGTGCCCCCCCCCCTTCTCCTTTTTGAGACGTACAGAGGAAATTTGCCACGTCTCATCGACAGCAGATCCAGTTGTTTTTTGTGTGTCGTTTGTGTGAAGGCCACACGGCGTGGTGGCGTCTCTCATGACTGAAAACACTGACCACACTGTTGTCAGGGGTAATTAGGTCAAAGGTGGTATTTTCCGTTCCGCTTTTCACCACGGCGGTGGTGTTTTCAGCAGGATGATGCCGGAGAACTACCTGGAACTGACCCCACCGTGCACCATTCCACGGTTTGTCGCAGTGTGAATTGGGGTAGGAAGGGACGGTGGGAAGAAAATGGTTTTAATATGCCGTTGCAAGCCAAATGCATGCGCACTCTATCATAGATAATCTCTGGTTGATTGGACATACATTAGGCTCGCAACGGTATATTAAAAACAGCCGTGATGAATATGAATGGAGAGTGGAAGGAAGGAAGTGTCGATAAGCAATCATCTGTCATCTAAATTCATGCATACCGTGAGCATTCTAAAAACTTTCCCCAAGTCAGGTCGACCAGCAGTAATTCATTATCGTCATCGCGTCCCACGTGTCACCCTCTGTCCAGGATATCGGGGGATATCTTAAAGGGCATATTTTCTATCTGGGACTTTATGTTGCACATAGTGCGGCTATGAGGCACTCAGCACAGCTTGTGCTGCATCCCCCAAAACAATCCCAAGACTTTGGGTTGCTTGAGCCATCAGAGTTTCTAGTGAGACCGGAGGGCTCTTTAAAAAATCACTTCTAAAAACCCCCAGCCTGGCATCGCTGGACCAATTTGCAAATTTGTATTCGTCTGGAACCTCTCCGTTCCTTGTTGGTTTCCACAGGGTGTTATCAACATACACAGACAAAATGCCTCTGGATGCAGTTGGAAAGACCGACAACCAATCAGAGCTACAAAACATGTGGCACATCAGTGGCAGCCATCTTCGTTGTTTATGAACATGCCTTAACGTTGCTGCCATAGGGTACTCCTCTGTAGAGCTATCGTATTAAACCCATCCAAT
Organism: Urophycis tenuis; assembly: GCA_036785325.1. NCBI lineage: Eukaryota > Metazoa > Chordata > Actinopteri > Gadiformes > Phycidae > Urophycis > Urophycis tenuis. The sequence goes on from JAXIVH010000131.1 coordinate 346,407, forward strand.
ACTAGATTAAAAGTTGTGATTGGCCGAACCAGGACTGCTGGAAAATCTGTCTGAACGGGAGGGGGTCCAGACGCAGATGCCAAAGCAAATAAAACATGAGCTTTCATACATTTCTTACCTATTAGTATGCATATTTTGTTGTTGTTTTCTCTCAAAACAATGTTTTTTTTACGTACTGATAGACACAAATCCTTCACCATCATTATAAGATTAAGCCCGGTTCCTGTAGATACAGCAATGGGTACATATGCTACAGACAGAGTGAGAGAGAGCGAGAGAGAGCGAGAGCGAGCGAGAGAGACCAAGAGCGAGAGATAGAGAGAGAGAGAGATAAGCCATTATTTGCCCTATTAACAGAATAAGGACTTCTGGACATCTGAACTACAGTCGGCTTATTTGTGAGCAAACTGGGGACTGGGTGGGTGGGGTGGGTGGGTGAATGAGGGGGGGGATGTGCAGAGGGATAGGGGGCAGGAAAGGCCACTTCCAAAGCAGCTGCTACCCTGAGGTCTTGCAAGGACTGCTGGGTAAACTCGTCCTAAATAACTGACAGTAGACTGATGGATGTACAACCATGCTGCTGCTATTATTGGCCACAAGGTGACTTCTACAGCGCCACCCCCCCCCCCCCCCCCCCCTCCCCATCACCACGATTCCTTCTTCTGTTCTTTCCCTCATATCTGGTGCATCAGATGAACAGAGTTGATAGGACCTCTGAGAGGGGGTGTCTGTGTGGATGGCCCACATGAAACAGTATCACTCAAACACCGGGGGGCTGGAAAAAAGAAAAACTGAAAGATATGGTTTTAACAGAAAAGAGACACCAGTGTGAGAGAGACAAGTATTTGGTCCATGAGATTCATTAGGAGCATCTTTTTTTTTCAGGTTTAGATTGTTATCGAGACACAACTGTTTCTATCCACGGCTAAATACACATAACTGGTGTAGAAGTATATATTGTTGTTTTTGCAATACAAATCATTTTGACTTGTAGTGGGTTTGATTCCCACTGTCTACGAACTACCTGTGAGCATCTTACTTCCCAATGACCTGAATCTGGATTCAGCCACGTTGGATGAATGTCTGGGCGGGAGTAGATGTGGCCGACCGCGTGTTTTTCTTCACAACGCGCGTTTGAAGCAGCACTCTTATATTACAAAGAAGAACAAACAATCCCCCTTTGATAATCAACTGTTCACTGGGCCATATAGCCATTTATAATCGTTAAAAAACAAACAGCTGTTTGTATTCCAACACCACGCCACATCTGTAGATGAATTGGTCAATTCATTGGTTTTAAATTCATCTCCCCACCCATAAAGACCCCCCCCCCCCCCCCCCCCACCCACCATGTACAGAGAAATCATTACCTACCAAGCAACTGGCCTACAATTTCAAGGCCATTTTATTTGCTCTAATCCCCCGGCTGGAACAGAGGGAGAGTTGAGGGAGAATAATGCCATTTCAGGATAGGGCCTTTATTTAATTTACTGCAGGTCGATGGAGCTTCTCCAATTGCCTCTCCAGGATTAATAAGCAACCCACACGCGCTGTCCATCACTGTCCATCTCCCATTAGGCCTCCGAGATGGGGAGCCCATATTGCCTTGGCAAGGTAGACTCTGATGGAACACACACTCTCTTTCTCTTTCTCCCTCTTTCCATCGCCATCAATTTCCCTCGCCGGGGCCGTCCAATATTTTTTTTTTGGGGGGGGGGTGGTTCCGCCGGAGTCTGGCTCAGTTTCATATCAGGTTTCATTTTCGAGATCTAGTCGACGGGAAAAGCGAAACGGAACGGCTGTGTTAGGAACAAATGCCCCCCTCCCTCGTGGTGATTAATGGTGGCGCGGTAGAGAGGAGGAGGAGAAGTTCAAATGTGCGTCGTGTGTTTTAGTCGGCCATTTTTTTTTAAACCCGCTGAGCGTGGCTAGCCTCACCTGTGCAGCGGTTGACACGTCGCATTAGAATTCACCATCAGGGGCGTTCAAACCCATTCGATGTGGGAGGGAGATCTGTTCCACTTAGTGTAAGTTAAACCCCGGGCTTAATTCAGACATCCACAATGTGCCTGTCTCTTACGTGAACCTAAAAAAATAAATATATATATGAATAATAAAGTCCAGTTTTCTGAACGTTTGTCGATGGATGCCAGGGAATCAGAGCAAATCTTTAATGTACAGAGCGGAAACGAGAGAGCTAGAAGCATTTAAATATTTAACTTTGTTTGTTTCAACACTGTGTTCAGGCTGTAATCGTTGTGGGTCGGGCTCACTGGGTATTCGTTGAAGCCTTTTTCATTGGTTTCTTTGTTACCGTGGGGATGTTGGTATCGGCCTTGTTCTTAATAGTGCTCTTTGCTCACATCAGGAGATTTTAAAGACGCATTCAAGCAGTTAGCCTAATGGAAGATACGTTTTGGGCATGTATAATAGAAATATTTTTTTTTAACCTAATTGTTTGCTATGGTTGATTAAGCTTCAATTAAAAAGCATACAAATATAGACAATTATTTTTCTTTCAGAAAGTTGTGATTTGAGGTCACTCTGATCTCTGCAAATTAACTGTTATAGTTTTGATTATTTCATTAAATAAGCATTAGATTTTTTTGTATTTCTTAGAAGACATCTTAATCTCATAATTGATAATACATTTTTGACTAAGATGCTTGCTTTGTCTCAATCAATCACCAACAGTTAGGTCTTTTAAATTGTATGCATTTGGCTTGAAATTCATGAACTGCATACACAATTATTTTTTGCTTTTTAACCTATTTCAAGTTATGAACCAATGAGGAACCAAGGTTTATTTGAGTGTGTGTGTGTGTGTGTGTGTGTGTGTGTGTGTGTGTGTGTGTGTGTGTGTGTGTGTGTGTGTGCATGGCGTTGATGTGACCTGTAATGTGTCTAAATACTGATCCCTCCCCTGCCAGAAAGCAACAGGCTCTTACTTGACTTGAGGAAAAAAGGCATTCCACCCATTACTTGGCCCTGGCTTTTGCTGAATGAGTTTTAAAAAGGGAGCTCCCTTGCAGCTTTTACAAATCACTTTTAGAATTGCAGTCAATATGCAGTGTTTCTGTATGCTTTTAGAAATCTATGCGGGGAACACACTGTACTTTCCTCTTTGAAGTGGGACATAAAGGGATGAACGGCAGAAGTGTAATTACCATTTACACCCCTTCTGCCAAATGCTCAACACAATGTAGGTCTGCGTGATTGAAGGGCACCGCAGTCAAACACGTGTTCAATTGCAGGGGGTCGCTTTTACACAGCGCGGCGTTCCCCCCCCCCCCATCCTGCGCCAGAACAATCAGCGTTGTTGTGGCGTTACAGCCCGGGGGTTAAATGTATTCTTAATACTCGCTTAAAGTTTCATCAAAGCTCTGCTCGCTGAAATGTTCAGGGTTTGCATTTGTAAGCGTCACATAATGCGTGTTATTCTAGTGATCTCCGTGAGTGAAATTGTTGCAGAATTCCCTCGGATGGGCTTACAGAAACATGTGCCTTATGCAAGGATGCCTACTGTGCATGGGCTTTGTGTGCGTGTGCGTGTGTGTGTGTGTGCGTGTGTGTTTCATGGGTGGGGAGATTAATTAAAAGCATCGAATTGACAGACTGCTGATAGTTTCCAAAGAAAGTTGATACCTATGTGTTATCCTAATAAAACGTTTATTAACAACTGTTTAGTCACGCATCTTGGGACATAGAGACACTTGAGAGCTACTGTACAGAAATCCGTCTGGTCGGCTGGTCGACCATAGGCTTATAAGGAAATTACACCATCGACCCGAAACAACTACTCAGTGGCTTGTTGGGAAGAAAGCAGGCCATTCAAAGTGGCCTGAGAATGAGCAACGGCGCGACATGGCTTCCAGCCCAAGGTCGTCTAGCCACGCTTTGTTTGCAGGTCTGGTCGTACCAGCGGGGAAACCAAGCGTCTAGCGTCCACACATTCACACACACACACACACACACACACGTGCAGCAGTAGGGCGGCAGTAGGGCTGCAGTAGCTCAGTGGGTAGAGCTGCTGGACAGAGCGGGTCGTCCACCAACCGTAGTGGTCGGTGGTTCGATCCCCCTGATCTCCCTCCCTCCAACTGTCCACATGTCGAACCCCACCAATGTAAGTCGCTTTGGACAAAAGCCTCTGCCAAACTGCCCCTTTACCCTTTGCGGCGCTGTGGATGTTTGTACAGTGCATTGAGCCATCGGACCGGGCCATGCTGCACCGCTGCACAGCCAGGCCTCGTCAAATCCACACCATTACATGACTTCATTTAATATCGCACAACTCGGAGTATATATCGAGTGGCTGGCGTTGCTGCCTGAGAGGCAACAATCAACTTCAATCCCATGGTATGGTGTGGGTTTTTTTTTTCCCCCAGATTTATATTATTCTTTTATCTCCACAACTCACCTCTCGCCACGCTTGAATTCCCCGGGTTACGGCGGAGTGAAAATTACCAGAGGAAAGTGTTGGTTGCTTTATGAGAGAGAGGGAGATGCTTTCTCTGTGGAGAATGAGAGGTGAAGTCTCTGGCTGTGTATAACAACACCAGCCAGCCGCCCCCCTGGAAGTGGTATTTTTAAAGATCCCCCAGCCCGGAGGATTTCAGAGGAACAAGGTGAGAGATGTGAGGGAGGAGGAGGAGGAGGAGGAGGAGAAGAAGACTGGGAGGAAGAGTCTCATATTCAGTGGGAACCATTTTTTGAACCAGCGGGGGGTGAAGTATCCAGCATTTCATTGGAGGTCATAGATAATGATAATGGATCGAGAAATTCTGTTTTGTTTTTTTTTGGGGGGGGGGGGGTGTTCAATTGTGCAGAATAAATGAGTTACAGAAAATACGCCCAACATCCAACTTTCCCCTTTTGTAGCTTATCATTAAAGTCATCTTATCAGATACAAAAGCCGACATTTGATTGAACGGGATTACAGACGGCGCCTGAAGAATCCCCTGGGCGTCTCCCCGGCCCAGGGCCAGCACATCACAGCAGGACACACGGCCACTACTCGCACTCGCAGAGCAGTCGAGCAAAGTCAGTGGCAAGGAAACACAAAGGTCACATGCTTGGCACAGGTTTGCAAATACGTGATCATCTTCCGGGACGAGGGGTCTGAAGCGGACGTGCTCCTCAATCTGCTGCAATCACAAACCTATCTACCCCCCCCAACACACACACACACACACACACACACACACACTCGCCCCATCGCCAATAATCCACCGAAGGTCAACCATACATGCCGACTCAGTGAGTTTGCCCCTGGACCCCCCAACTCGCTTCCAATGTAACATCACAGACCCCACCCCCCCGCCACTCCCAGATCTCAACGCCGATTGGCCCCTGGTGTTGCGTCTCGGCCAGCAGATATCGAACAGCTAATAAAAACACACGCGTCCAGGCTCAAATGTCACCGTGCTAAGCAGGGCGCTGTCGATAGATCCCTGACCTTTCTCTCACCGTGTGTTTACCTTGGCAGGACATTGGGGGGGGGGGCACGGTGCCGGCGGGCGGTGGTGGGTGGTGTATGTGAGGCACGCGGAACGCCCCTGCTGCGCAGAAGGTAGGAAAGACCCTGGCAGGTGGTGGTGGTGGTGGAGGTGGTGGTCTGTGGGGAACAATGGATGATAATCAAAGGGAGCCAGGCATCTGTTGGGGTGGGTGACGTACATGCGGGATATAAAATCAACTATTATTCATACAGTGTTTTCCCCCCGCGAGGGCTACAGTTTGAGTTTTATTGAATCTAGTTATTGATATTGATTGTCTTTCCTTGTTTATTGATGCATTCAGGAAATTCGGGTTTTATAGTTTACATATCCAATTGATTGAACTGTGTTACTCTTGATTGCTTTCTTTCAGCATGCGTTTCTCTATTATTCGATAGCTCTTAATTCTATTATTGATATTTTTTTGTTATATGCTTGCCTTTGTTTATCTTTAGTGTTATTGACTCATGATTGACTAATCTACATTTTACATTTTTATTAAATATTGATCTATTGAAACGTTATACACTGAATGGATGTTATTTGTCTCATCTTTGTCGTTTCAAACTAAGCTTTGCTTTAGGCCTGGAGGTTATTCAAGAGCCCTGAACCATGGAAAGAGCCACCGTGCTTCACACCATCGAAACACACACAACACTGTAAGACATTGGCTGACCAGACTTTTTCTTTCAACTCATATCAATTAACCTCAACACTGAGGGACACACACACGCACACACAAACACACACAACCACACAACCACACACACACACACACCCCTGGGTTTGCACTCTGTCTTGCCATCTCTTTGTCTATTCTGTGATTAAGATGGGGGAGATTAGGGTTGTAGAGGGAGAGTGCTGGATTAATAGACTTCTCCTTCCACGTCTCCTCCACTGTAGAACAAAAGGTGCTGGCAGCACCAGGAATGGGGTGTGGTGTACGGGGTGGAGGAGGTGTGTGGGGGGGGGGGGCAGGTAATGACCACGCAGGATGAGTTATGAGGGTCCGGGCCGGTACATTTGGAGAGCAGCAAGAGTGGTGGGACTGTTGACTTTATCACCCCCACCAACCCTGACCCACTGCAGAGAAGAATGGTTTTCAGAGTCTAAGTGGCTTTCCTGAAACAATGGCGTTACGTAGGCCTGGGTGGAAATGACAGGCTTTTATTAACCCACTAGTCTGTGTGGGGCTTTTTTAATCTGTGACTGTTGAACTACCACTCCTGCTATTAACACCACCCATATTCCTGTTATTAATACTAAGAAAGCATGTGCCACGCACGGGGCAGGATATATCCTCGTTGTGGTCAATGTGACCCTCAGCGGAAAAGTTCTGGGTTCAAATCCTTATGTCCACAGATGTGCGCCAGGTATCCTTGAGCGAGACGCCCTTACAGCAACAACCTTGCATTGGAAAGAAAAATCACAGCAAGTCGCGCTGGAGACATCATTCATTAAGCGTGTGCTTAATGAATAAATAGTGGTTAACTGTTAACACCGTCGTTGTTCTAATGCTGCCGTTGTGAGCGTAATAGTGATAATTGTAATAATAGTGTGTAACCCTTCTAACACCGCGCCATTGTTCCTGCTCGTGCTGTGGTATTTCCTGTTCACGGGGATGAATTTGTGTATAAATAGAGCCTAATGCATTCTGGGTACACTGTTTACATGCCACGGAATACATTAATGTCTTTCCCGTCTAACCTCGCGAGGAAGGGTCTCTCCGAAGGGAACACGTCCTCTTAGCTGTAGAGGGCAACGCAATGTCGCCTCGTCTCAACACAAACGATCCCGCGAAACCCTTAATCAGAGAGCACAACGGCTGCTCGCATCTGTGGCACGCGTGCGCTCAGGTACTGTGTGTGTGTGTGTGTGTGTGTGTGTGTGTGTGTGTGTGTGTGTGTGTGTGTGTGTGTGTGTGTGTGTGCCGGGGGTCCGTGTGTGTGTGTCCATCCACAGTCTGGTGACCGCAGGGTGCCCGGCAGAGCGCGCGGCGACTGTAACGAGGTCGGGGGAGATGAAGCGAGACCGGCTGACAACTTAACCGTTACAGGCTTCACGCTGAAAGGTTGCAGCCGTCCTGCTACCCCCCCCCCCCCCCCTCTCTCCCTCATCCATCCTATGGGGGGGCTGTATCCCCCCCCCCCCCCCCCCCGTCAACATGTGACACCGTGGCTTCTTCGCGGTCCATTGCCTTCTTCTAAGCAGCCCCCCCACACACAAACACACAGACCCACCCCCATGACACCTGATAATTGTCATACACTCTGCCCTTGTTTCGCTTGGATTGTCTTGTGGGTTGTGAGTGGGTGGGTGGTTTTTTTGTTGCTTTTTTTTTCAGTTTAGAAAGTGGTACCACCGGATCAGCCCGCTTAGATCCCGCTAACAAGTATAGTGGGAAATGTAATTCTCTGTTGATTGAAGGTGTGTCAGCCAAGTCTATTTTTAGACTCGGGGTTGATTGTTGTTTTGTTGATGAATTAGTTTAGCAATCAAGCAAAAGTCCCGTTCAGTCGTCTCAGATTTGTTAAATTGCACTTTCAGAAACATCAAACTTTAAAATCATCTTTGGAATAAAATATATATTTAGGCTATTTCCATTTTAGGAATATATACTTTCTAATTAAAAAAAAAGAAAACTTCTGGGAAGCAATTTGTCTTTTATAAATAATCAAAGTGAGAGGAACAGACGTGTGCTGCTCAACATGTTCATAACCTTGGATATCCTGCCATCTAATATTAATACATTCTTAATATTAACCACACAGTCCCCACCATTTATTTCCCAGTATTTATTTAGCTTCTATGGCTGAGGATAAAATTGGATTTGGGTGTTAACATTAGACATTATCGTCATCACAAGTATTATCATTTCACACAACAAGTGGACATGTTAAGTTTTGGGGGTATGGATATTTATATACTTGGCATTCATATGGGAGGTTTATTCAGTCTCTCTCTCTCTTTGGTCGCACCGTTGCTGATGCTGGATGATCGACGAGGATCATGTGTGAAGCCCTGCTTTGTCTTTGGATTACTTACAACCCTGACCCTCCCAACCCACACCGTCCCATCTTTGAACCTTGATGAAGTTTATCTACAGGATGAAGGCTCAAAGGTGGGGGCAGGGCTCCACTTGCCCAAAAATACACACTGCTCTTTTTTTTGTCTTTACTTCAAATAGAAGGCAGCAGCCGTACAGTCTACTCGTTTGGGTGTCAAAAAGGTTCTGGGTTTTGAACCCTGATGTCCCCAGACTGCGTGCCGCCTGGAGCGACAGCCTAAACCCCCTTACCTGTTGCTTAAAGACATGTGTCAAAAAAAAAGGTTGGATCAAAGCATGCGCTAAATGATTTAATCGTTATCGTAATCTCGGTAAATGTGTGCTGGGGATTTAGAATTATGAGGGGCTGTTTTAGATTTCAACACGATTCTCACAAGACTCTATATGCAACAGAACATTTATTTCTATTCCGTTGCCACTTTGCCTAGCCTTGTGAAAACCATCCAGATATTCACATTTACTATTTGCAATCAAAGCTGGCCTGGCCTTGGGCAGCGATGTGATTGATTACCAAACATGGGTGCGGCCTTATGTTCAGAAAACTCCAGCCAATCGGAGTGAGGCTCTTGCTCTCTTTGCTCTTGCCGGATCCAGTTGGAAGTAAAGCGAAAACATAATTCCTGGGAAAGGCCTTCTGTGCAGATTTCTGTAAATCCTTTAACATCCTTGTTTGGTCTATTTTGGATCAGATAAAACTGTTTTGATCGCTTGATAGATTGCTAAACTTTCCTGGTGCGCTGCTATTGTTTTTTTTAACACCCCTTGGTCATCCTGAACTAAAACTAGTGCTGATTGGTCTGATCATTTTCACACTAATCGGCAGAGGAAAAACGGCGTGAACTCACAAGAATGTAGCTGTAAAAGATTGCTCTCTTGCACTAATGCATTGGATACTCAAAGAACCTTCAATAAACAGAGCACAGATATCATAAAGCTGTCCAGATATGTGCAATGATATCCCATAATAACACATCCGATAAATAACGAATTGCCTGGTAGTTGTTTGTTTGGTTTACAGTGTTGCATACCTGTCCAGAAGGAAAGTGCATTAAATGAACTAATTATGCAGCACAAATCAGGTTTGTATGTACTTGTATGAATTGTAGTGCAGCTCTTAACATAATTAAAATAATTGCTTCACACCTATACAATGAGTTTATAAATTGAATATCAAATATTCACTCAAGCGAAGCCATAGGTTCCAGTTAAATTGTAAGTATCACACCATTGAATACATTATCAAGTCTACCATAACACTAACGTTCGCCTTATGTTTAGGCTATCGATGATGCCCGGGCGTTCATCGAAGATGCTGGGGCCAGCAGTCTTCTGGTTATGTTTTGTGTACAGTCGGACAGATGAGGTAGTATGGAGAGAAAGAGGGATGCTGCAGAACGGCCAAGACACAACCATCACCATGGTGACCGCAAGGGAGTTCAACAACACAATAAAGACTACTTCACACGCTGGCACAAGGAACACTATCTAGATCCAATTATGTTAAGGAAATATACTTCAAGGCGTGGGATGGAAACATCACTACTGTGTTTGTTTTGTTTGTGTGTGTGTCTAGATAGATTGTGGACACAATAGTTGAGTTTTGCTTTATTCGCAGTAGTGAATGAATGTAAGCCATCATTGCTGTATATTTGTTTTTGGTGATAGAAGTCTCTTTCTCCCATAACTCCATAGAGGTAGGCAGTAAATATAATCCTTATGTTGGGGATATTGAGATGATGTTACATCGGCCACCGATATCTATGTTGATGGCTTAGGCCTATTGTTAATTACTTTTTTCCCCTATCACCGTAAACCCCATATTAGAAGGTATTAGTTGAATGAAACCCATCTCCTTTGCACATTTGACACCCAGAAATAAACATGGTCTTCAGTTTTAATGCATCTTCGTTTTTGCTTGTGAAAAAAGGACAGTTCCGTTCTCTTGAAAAGGGTACATGGATAAATGTGAAGCTAATTAATTAATTAATTAATGAACAACAAAAAAAAAAAAACTTTTTCCTGTGTTACTTTTAAGAAACAGATGTTACAATCTTGGAACTTGCTAAACCCAGCAATTCACCTTGTTCTCCTTGTTTGTGCTGGTTAATTAGTTAAATGTGCTTTCCTTCTATACAGGTATGATCTCTGTAGACCAAACAAACAACTCCCAAGCTATTCATTATGTAGCTGATTTATAATTATGGGATATTATTACACATATCTGGACAGCTTTATGTTAACTGCGTTCTTTCCAAGGTTCGTTAATGGTCTTCCATGCAACACATAGCCTACGTTTGAATGTTCAACCCTGCTTGAAACCTATGGTGTCGTGACAGTAATTCTGAGACATTTTCCTTAAAATTACATTTTAATTAGGTAATCATCCTTGAAGACTTAGCAAATATAGGACCTATTGATATCATGATGAAAACATTTTTTGTTCTATATTTGTGTTTGCTTTGTATTCAAGTGCATGGTTTCTAATTAAGAATGATCACATTTAATTTATACTATCATTCAAAGTGCACATTAAGTCTACTTGACAGAAATGAAGCCAATGCTTGCATAAAGCATAACGTTTAATCTTAAGTTTAACTTGCACAAAGTAAAAGTACAGTGCAAAAAGAAAGTGCAGGCTCATGAACATGTACAAACCTAAACTCTAAGGCATGAGCTCTACGGGGCAGGATAGTCTGAGTGGTGAGGCTGCATGACTCCAAGCAAAGTGGTTCTGGGTTCAACCCTCAATTTCCACTGACAACCTTGCCGCTATCCTTGAGCAAGACGCCCTTAGCCCCTAACTGCTCCATAATGAAATGTGTCAGAAATGTCACTCTGGATGAAACGGTCTCAGCTGGACATCTAAAACAGTAGGCAGCAGTGTTCTAGAGTAAACATCTAGCGTCTCCATCTCTTCAAAGGTTGGTTGAGAAGATGAGCCCTCAGGGTCACGTGACGGTTGGGACTGCCCATTGACCCAAACCCCCCTGAGGCGTGCCCCTTATTACCCTTTTTCAGCGCAGGAGGGTGGGTGGGCAGATATGGCTAACAGCAGGGGATCGAGCCACCGCACAGTCATTATCACCCACCCACACCCACACCCACGACCAAAGACACACACACGGCAGGTTCATAACTCAAAGGGGCCCAGAATCCCCTGTGGATCATAATGAACAATGTGGGGACCAAGCCTTCAAACATTTTAATATTTCGCTACCCGGCAGCGCTGAAGACCAAGGGCAAGGGGTGTGGGAAGGCCCCCCGCAGACACGGTGATCAAGGACCGGGGTGCTGAAGACGGCTGTAGACGGAGCAACGCTGCGGCGTGCGTTGGTCACCTGGAACCCACGTCACTCCCCTCGTGGCGGTTGTCGGATTCCTTTGCCCTTCACACGTGAGAGGACTTTAAAAAATAAATAAATAAATAAAAAGGGCCTCTGAAGGCACGCCGACGGGCGTCGCAGGACCACAGCAATCTTTACTCTTCTTCTGGTCGACTTTAAACGGTGTTAATGCAAATCAAGTGGGACTAAGGGGGCTAAGTGCACGGGCGCGAGGTGAATACCAATGGTGCTGTTGAGCATACATCAGGCCTGATTCCTTTCCGCCCCTATAACCCCCCCCCAAGCAGAATTCTGGGGAACGTTAAACGCACTTAATGAGAGCTGAGTGGAAAACACGATTCTCGTAAGAGGGAATGTTGTAGGAAGTATGGATAGGGTGAGAGTGATTATCTGAGGTATTCGTCGAAAAGAACATACTGAACTAGTAACAAAACAACATGCCATTTAAGGAAGCATTTTTAACAATGAGATTATATTTGGTTAGAATAAACTGTATTCTTCCTCAACAGTGACAGCACGTTGTCTCAGATGGATACAACAATAAAAAAAAAAAACAATAACCCATCAGGAGACGTCGTGGGATATAATGTTTTGTGCACTGAAGATAACAATGCTTGATTATGCATTAATCTATTGTAGTGGTCTTGAAGTCTGGGAATAAGCATTCCCCTGCTCATAAACACTTGCTGCTACCAATCAGCCCTTGCACGGCTGAGCTCAGAATATAATATTGTGAAAGCGTGTGTGTGTGTGTGGAAGTATAAACATATGGATTTTGTGGTGGGAGTTAAATCAACACAATATTATGTAGACCAGAGGCTCGTCTGCTGTTTGTGATTGTGAATGGTGACTCACTGTTGAAACACAACTGTCTACAGGAGTCTTTTTAGCTCTTGTAGTTCAAATGAAAACCAGACCAGTCATTTGATGTCAGAAAGTGACATCTTGAGTTGGACCGAGCTTCCAACTGATAAACACAGCTGCAGTATATCTGAACACAATGACTTGGCAGGGTTTTTTCTTCTTCTCCCGGCTCTCATGTAACTTCAGGGGTAACGGGGTAACGGTGATTGGTACGAAAGAACCGAAGGTCATACACAGAGGTTGACGGGCAAAAATAAATGCTTTTATTACAAAATAAAAATATCCAAAAACGCTGTAATTAATGCCCTTTAGGTTTGCTCTGAAACAATGGAACAAATAGCCTTGCAGCGAGCTGTACACACCACCATCTGTCTCGCTTCTACAAGCAGAATGAGCTCCTTAAACACACTGCTGGCTGCCGCCCTTCATTGGAACAATCCATTCTTGAATGAGAGTTGGGGGAGGCTAAGTAGAGTAGTAAAAATGATTCTTCAATCACACATAAACATTCAAATGCCAAATAAATGAATAGAGATCAAGAATTATTATACTATTGTCTTGTATAAATAAGTCAGCTTTTATGTTTGTGCACAGCCAAATCAAATGACTAAAGAGTAAAACCATGAATCTATGAAAACTATAAATGGTGGCCTAATAACAGATGTTTTCCTATTGCATTAATGATCAGAAACAGTTTGGGCATGATCTGGTGTGGTTTTGCTTATTAGATAGGCCTGTTTGTGAAAAGTTTGAATAATGTATGTTGAATAATGTAATTTAACAAAATAGTCCTGTGCGATTAATCGAATTTTCATCGTCATCGCGATGTGAACGTTCACGATAAACACATTGAAAAAGCTGGTCTGTAATGAGATAAGTTCGCCACGCACTCGGGCCATCCTTAAAATATTTGGGTTTGCCATAACCTGACCCAACCCTGTCAATTTAGCACCGACCCACCGACACGTAGGCTACATTCTTTTTTTTATATTCACTTAATTTCATTAATGGTTCATGCTTGTCTGTTATGATGGCTGCGGCTGCAGCAAAGTAAATGTTTGCGGTCATCGTTCAAAGTTATACGGGTTCAGGCACCGTAGCAATAGGTCCTCCATAAAAAAATGCATTGAAATATCTTGACACCGCTATACTGTGACGTATCGACTGATGTCAAGGAGACCACTAAACTTTTACGGGTTGGAGACGCAGTCAGTGACATCACGATATGCAAATTTGTTTGAATTAATACCGATGTATTCACCATGACCAAAATTGTACTCTTTTCTCATTTATCACAAGTCATATCGTCATCGCAATATTGAATAGTGTGATCGCACATCACACATTTTGCTGATATCACGCGTGCCTATAACAAAATATATTATTGTGTGCTTATTTTATTATTTGGGAAGTCGCGAGAGGGAGCGATATCTCACCAGTATCATATAATTTCCCCACAGCATCCTAGTTGTATGACCCAAAAGTGGATACTCAAATGTGTATTCACAGTGTTATATATAGATATAAAGGCATCATGAATTACAATACAATCCAACAATAGTCCTTATCACACTACTACTAATAATACTATCTCTTGGTTTTAAAACTTTCATTTTCCTTTCTGAGAACTCCTAGCACAAGAGGGAGGGAGAGAGTCAGACAGAGGAGAGAGGGTTGAGAGAGCGAGAGAGAGAGAGACTTGCAGACTTGTGTTTGTCAATAATAGGTAACATAAGGCCAGCCCCCCTACTGTTTCTGCGGAGCAGGTTTATGGCCGTGACATTATTTACCACCACCATCCAGGAGTAATCAATAAAAGGTTGGATGGAAGCTAATTAGCCGGGTTTATTTTGGAGTACAACTAGTGGAGCAGTAATCACAGGCATGTTTTACACCCACACACACACACAGACACACACACCCAAACACAGACACACACAGAGACATGGATACGAAAAAGTGAGAGCTAGAGAAGGTGAGGTGTGTGTAGATAGAAAGGCGATGGTGGAAGAGAGGGATAAGGGTAGTGGGAGGGTGAGAGTAGAAGAGGGAGATATTCAGGGGAGGTGAGAGAGAGAGAGAGAGAGAGAGAGAGAGAGAGAGAGAGAGAGAGAGAGAGAGAGAGAGAGAGAGAGAGAGAGAGAGAGAGAGAGAGAGAGAGAGAGAGAGAGAGAGAGAGAGAGAGAGAGAGAGAGAGAGAGAGAGAGAGAGAGAGAAAGCTGGGGGAAAGGTGAGAGGGAGATAGATAGCGAGGGAGAGGATGAAAGACACCCACACAGGAAAAAGGATACACAGAAAAAAAGGGAGACAGAAAATGATAGATCGAGAGAGTGAACGAGAGAGAGAGAGAGAGAGACAGAGACAGAGACAGAGACAGAGAGAGAGAGAGTGCTAGAGAGAGACAGCGTGCTAGAGACAGGTGTGAAGCCCAGCTCCGGGTCACAGATAGAGACTAATATGTTTTCTTCCTGAGGATGCAGGTCCCTACAGGGACCCACGTGTCACCCACACACACCCACACCTCGGATTGGCGTGGGGTGACATCACCATGACCTCACTCCAAATGTAAGCAAGGCTTTGACCTCAATGGTGTTGCACTGCCTGTGTGTGTGTGTGTGTGGTCATATTCAAATCATGAAGGTGCACACACTGTGTTGCATGTGGTTTTGCGGCCCAAGGATAATGGAGTGCGCTCAAGTGTTTGACTCTCAGCCGAAAGGTTCTGGGCTCAATCCCCCCCATGTCCACCAGCCTAGCTGCTCCTCACCGGCCTGGATCTGGATTCACTGGGAGTTGATTTGGATAAAATGCTCCCACAGAATGGTTGAAGAGTGACTCCAAGGAATGCGCCGCCCGGCTTTTAAACCCTCTTCATTCGCAGTCCAGAAAATGCATCAAGCCTGAACACAAAAAGTTTTTGTGTGCTCCATCTATTCTCAATCTCAAATTAGTTCAATGGGAAGGTTTAGTTGAAGAGGCCATTTCAACTAGATGATTGGTGGGTGGGCCCTCTCCTCTTCTGGTCCCGGCGTTTGGGTATTAAGTAAGGAAATGATAAGCAGCAACCAATGAGATTCATTAATAAGGGAACCTAATCAATCCTGTTGGATCTCTGGGCACCGCGAGAACAGTAATTTACCTCTTAACCACCTCAATATTACTGCTGCACCTCAGGGTAATTTACCTCTTTACTGCTTGAATATATATTTTACCTCTAACAGGGGCGTAGGAATGAGTTTAACATTGGGGGGGACACATATCGGAAACCTGACAGATCCATTAATGGTTTGAACAGAAATATGTCATAAATTAACTAATCATCTTCCTACATTGCCTGAGGCAACATACATGGTGACAGCGCGCTGTGTTGCGCTTTCAAAATAAAAGCAAGATTTCAAAATCAAATATGTTTCTCCTCTGCGGTATAATTTTTGGGTGGGACAAATGCGACTGTCTCCAATATTGGAGGCGACACGCTCCCCCCCCCCCCTTCATACGCCCTTGACCTCCAACATCCTCAATGTAACGCCCCCCATGCTGTGGCTCTGGGCATGACAATGTAATTAACCTAATTGTTAACTGGGCTGCTCCCAAAGTTCTTTTAACTGACCACCCAATGTATGTGGTAATCTATACGATTTTAGGTTGAAGTAATGTAGTGTCTTGTAGTGTCTATACCCTTTTTAAACTAACTCCTAATGAACTGGAATTACTTCCATCGTAATTATAATGAAACCACACCCATCCTTTTTTTTGGTATAAAAAGTATAAAATGTTTACTGTGTAAAATATTAAATGATTGACAATCAAAGAGTATCAGGTAATGCCCCTTTTACATTAAATTGTACACTTCCCCTTTAAATTCATCTAGCGCTCCGGCGCATTTAATAGGATACCTCAAAAATATTACCAATAGAGTAAATGTAAAACACTTGTCACCTTCAATGTAGTCCAAACACAAACATCATTGAACATTCAATTCAAACACAACGAACATGAAATACAATATAAATGTCCTATGCCGGCAATAACTAAATTACCCCCCACGTTGCAGGCCTGGTTCGGCCACTTCACTCGCGTGAGCAAACAAAATGGACTACCTTTCGTCTCGCGTGAAAGAGAGCAGGAGATCACGGTCGTCTGGTCGGAGGGCTCGCGCTGGCGTCGGTCTTTTCTTTGCATCCGTCTTTTCCGAACGAACGGCAGGATCCTAATCGGTCTGTCCGTGTGCACCAAGGACGATGGTCCGTCCACTGACTCTAGCACGAGAACACTATGAGCTAAGATGGCGCAGCGAAACGTCTTCACGTGCCAAGCCATTCACGAAGTTAAACACTCGACATAAAGCCTACTATATACACCGTCACTGAGTTATCTATCCGACAACATAGATCAGCTTAATGAACAGCGAGGTCAGACTAGCAGTCCACACTCCTCCATCACTTTTCTTCTTTTCATGCTAACTTCCCAGCTTCCGTTACTCACAGTCTCTGGTTGAAAGGTCACATTCAAATATCCACCAATCAACTTACAGAAAGTACATATTCAAAATGAAAATAAAATACAGGCCATAGGAAAATAAAATGCAGTTTGGCATAATGCATTCAAAAACATTTGACATTTATTAAAAAAAAGTTTAACTTGAAGAAAATAAAAGGAAAATATAGCACAGGGTAGCCATTGCTCATCAGATTTGTCAGTGTATTTTACCTCTTAAGTTCCTCATTATTAATAGTCGTTAATGTATTTTACCTTTAAACCTCTTCAATAAGTGTATTTTACCTCTTAAGTTCCTCATTATTAATAGTCGTTAATGTATTTTACCTTTAAAACCTCTTCAATATTTCATATTGTCAATGTATTTTACCTATAAATTACTCGTACATGTATTTTACCTCCCTCCTTAATATTGCTAATTGTCAGTGTATTTTACCCATGAACTACCTCCATAGTACCCTTTAAGCTATTACAGCATCAGTGTAATTTATGGAGGGCGGCGAGATATGGCTATTTTTGCTGACACGGTTCCCAAACCTTTTTAAACAGGCCCCCCTTGGGTAATCGGAAATATCTTGGGGGGGGGGCAGCCCCCACTAACCCTAATTATAACTAATTGTAATTGGTACATGGTACAAAATAATTAAGAAACCAAATAATAAACACAAGATGCACCTATAGCTGGATAACATTGTAATGTTATTCAGCTATAGGTGGGTATGTAGGTCAGGGGTGGGCAACATTTTATTTTCCAGAGGGCCCTTCCTGAAGCTCGGCAAGGTACGCCACAAGGGCCACCTACACGATAAGTTAGAACAATATTGGATATTCATTCAAGATATTCACGCTCTAAGTAGACCAAAGACCCGATCAGCGGTGGGAGTCCCACCTGTCCAGCAGAGCAATGCCTGCCCAAGGAGGCAGTGCTACGTTTGGTCAAGTTCTACACCATCGGTGAATTACAAAGTAGACTAAAATGCAATGAAACAAGATATGTCCAACGCTTCAAATGATGTTCCCAATGGATTGGAAAATCGCTGTTTGGAAGTGCGGCCAGCTCGCTGTACGACCGTAAAGAGCAGACGAAGAACTGGCCAACGGAGCTCTGGTGTGGATGCACCACACATAGGCTGTATATAAAACAAATGAAACAATATAACACAGATTAAACTATCCATGTGTGTACATTGGTGGAAACAACCTCATACTAATAAAAGTGCACCTGTTGAGATTTAGACTATTGTCTATATGATTCATTTTTTTCATATTTCTACCATCCATAATACTCAATTGTGAACTCCATATTGTGTTTATTAATGAATTTGGATGATCACCCACATAAGTCTGCATGCGGGAAACACTGCCATTGCGTAATAATAATTGGCCGGCACTCAGGTGATATACTCCAGTGATAATGTTTCTTTTTCTTCTTATTTTTCTGGCCATCTCCCATCCAGAATGAGTGTTTTTTTTTTTTTTTTGCTCTTGAAAAGAGCTCACCCTCTGCTGCAGTTTCAGCAGAAGCTTTGCACAGTACTTTGTGCGAACCGCCATCTTTGTTTTATGACATTTCAAGTACCGCTGTGCGTTCAAGGCCGCATGTTAAGTGGGTCGTGTTTCCAATGAGATCGCTTCACCATACCGTGACGGGACGACTTCCAGCGCGCTCCAAAAACCTTGGTGGCCAACGAGTGCCATTCAGTACCGCCGGCTGTATTAAACACAGGAGACTAATCACAGGAGTCTAATCTTCCGCCATGTGTTCAAGCAATGACTGCTACGCGGCTACAGAAACCATTGCTGTCGACCACCCAGCAAAGGTTTCACACAATAAGCACACGGTGACATAAAAAGCCATCGTTTTTGTCAATGAATCGTCATTTTTTCCGCCAAGCGATAACCAAAATATGAACAGAAAATGTGTGAATGCGTAAAAGTGGTGAAGCTATACCTGTGACCGCGGCAAAGCACCTGCTACTCGTTAGCGGAGGGCTAGCTAATAGCAGCAGCTGTGCTCAGCTCAGTCTGCACTGAGGCCGTGGGGTTACGGTGGAACTCCCTAGGCCCTGCACAGGAACCGCTTATACACGCACATCTGTACAGTCTGTAGGCATATGGCTGTAGGGTTTATTATTCATATATTAAACTTATATTTAAAAAATATATATATATATATATGAGTTCATATGTTAAAGGATTGTATACACAAACTATTTAATGGTTGGTGAGGTACAGAATATATTTAATCTATTGACCTTTTCTCACATAATAATAACTGATAATGATTGACTCCTATATACATACATAAAGATAGATAAATAAAGACATTCAGAACAAATTGACAGAAAGACAGACAGATAAAAAGGCCCGCAGACAGACAGACGGACCATATTTTTCTGCATACACCAGTATACACCATCCATATATATTTGCAGTATTAGACACATAACAAAGCAGAAAAGTAGATGCAGTTGTTGGTGGATTGGGGGCTTCCTCGCGGGCTCGTATTTATAGACAGCCTTGCAACGTGTGTGCGGATGTGATCTGAGCTCCAGGGTTTTCCCAGCGGCTCTAACCGGCTCCACGGTGTCAAATAAAAAGGTATTTGGGGGATGAGCTCGCTCAAGATATTCTAGAGCACAGATAATTACAAAAATGTACCAGTGGCCTGGATGCATTTGTGGACACACACACACACACACACACACACACACACACACACACACACACACACACACACACACACACACACACACACACACACAGACACAACCACACAGACACACACACACACACACTCACACACACACACGGACACACACACCATCCCATCACCATATATCCACACCACCAAAGGGGTAAAGCCACCAGGCCAAAGCGGACCTTTAAATGTAACCTGCGTAAGAGCAGTGAGTTGTTAATGTGTGTGTGCGTGTGTGTGCGTGGCGTGTGTGTGTGTGTGTCTGTGTGTCTGTGTGTGTGTGTGTGTGTGTGTGTGTGTGTGTGTGTGTGTGTGTGTGTGTGTGTTGTGTGTGTGTGTGTGTGTGCGCACACTGTGCACACACGCTGTGAACACACACTGCATTCCAAATTAGTTTCCAGTGTACCCTTGTGTACTGATCCTGGTTCGTACAGCAGCCCTTATCTGTAGTACCAAGTGCCACCAAGGAGCTCTGGGCCTGAAACCAACCCCTCAACCCCCCCCCAGTTGGATGAAAAGAGCCACTGAACCCCCCTAGAACCAGTAGTCCAGGGGTGTGATGCTATAGCGTTTGGTGGAAAGAACTGTCCGGGCCTGGCCGTTGGGGGTTTGACCTCCAACACTGTTTGAAGATCACAATGAACAACATGTTGGAGATAATGGCCACAAAGAGGCTATTTAACGCTGCAGAGTGTGTGCTGGGGGTTTGGTGTGCTGGGACTAAGCAAGG
>JAXIVH010000131.1:369214-381714 GCA_036785325.1 Urophycis tenuis
ACCTTCAGGTCACATGAAAAAAAGAGAAATAAAACGCTTTCAAGCCTCTGTCCAGTTCTGTGAGCGATATTCACTGTTACTTTTTTTCCCCCTCTTACTCACTCTCAAGCCCTCCCGTCCTCTTTCCGCCTCCCGCGACCCCCCCGCCCCCACCCACCCTCTCATCTCCCTCCCTCCCTCTCCCCTCCCCTCCTCTCCCCCGCCTCCTCCTTCCTCCTCTAACTGTCTAATATCTCTGTCTCTCCATCTTCTGCGAGGGAGGCTAGTTATAGCGCGGTGAAGTTAGCGAGCTAGCTGTCAACGCTTCGATGTCGCGGCGCTGCATGGCTCTGACTATGCTATCATATCGCCCTGCCAGCGCCACTATCCCCCCCCCCCCCCCCATCACCACCACATTCGCACCCAGAGGATCCGGTTTCATATATAAGGTATTAATGTTTAATGAGACAGGAGTTTACAGCAGGGGTAAGTGGGCCAGTGACCCCCAGGACTTGATCCTATTGAGCCCGCGGTAATAGGTTAGTGCGCGCATGCACACACGTGCATGAACATATGTGCACGCACGCACACACACACACACACACACACACACACACACACAACAGATATATCATGCACACATACATAGACATCCACATGTACACCCTCGTGACATTTCAAGTGCATTGCAAATATGTCGTTCTTGTTCTGTAGCATGGCGGTTTATTACAAACACATGCCTCCCAAGATGTATGTGTTCAAGTGTTAAGTAGCACTTACACTTGAGCAGCAGCAGGTATTTTTACCTCCCGTCTCCTCGCCCATCGCGCCCCTCCGCCATACATGCAGTCATTACAATATACATACACCCACCGTCTTCCATAGAGAGACACACTGGCTGGCTGCCTATCTAGAGTCATTAGTGATACCTCTACTGATGGTGGTGGTGGTGGGGGGTAAACATGTGGGAGAGCAGAGTGGGGGAGAGAGAGACATTTTTATATGTGGGAGACGGTGCACAACACACGGGGCCCTTCGCCGGTCTTACGTTGGCTCGTATTGATTGGGCTTTTGTTTTGAAAGAGCGCCCATGGCTTTTAGTGATGAGAGAGGATGGGATGTGCTGGTGTTCTACAGTTAGATGAATAGAGAGAGAGAGAGGGAAAGAAAGGGGGAAAGAGAGAGAGAGAGAGAGAGAGAGAGAGAGAGAGAGAGAGAGAGAGAGAGAGATGCGAGAGATACAAGAGATAGATGTGTGTGCGTGTGCGCGAGCGAGAGAGAGCGAAAGATAGACGAGTGGATAGACAGACCGACAGACGGACACAAAGATCTATCAGAGCGGAGTCATGTTTGTTGAAATGACTCAATTTGACGACAATGCTTTCATTTGCCTCCCCCCGCCGAGATGAAAGGCGGGTCGGAGGCGCGTCGCCGCCGCTACGAGGCTCCACTTGCACTTTCCCCGTCCGGCGCGGGCGAGACGGCAGGGGAGGAATGAAAGGGGGGGCCGATGCCGCGACGCATCCTGCTCATGTTAAAGCACAGATGACAAATGAAAGAGAGCTAGAGAGATCAGATGAACGAGCGGCTGGTCTCTATGAAAGTGAAGAAGAAGAAGAAGAAGAAAAAAATAAAAAAGAAGAACACTTGTGTTAATGCTATCCCTCACACGCTGCGACGAGGACCGGGGCGACGGAGGCATATCAAAGTTAGTGCTTTAATCTAAGTGTGGCGCACGAGGCCGCCTGTACTGTACACACCCCGGTTCGCTTTGAATAAAGACTCGCAAGACTGATCTCTCTGGCCGACATCCGCGAGTGGTTTTATTTATTTTGGGCAGCCGACTTGTGAATTCACATTTGGCGCGTGATGTACATCCTTTCATCTCACATGAAGGATTTTGGGTTTTGAAGCTCAGCGCAGTTTGCTGAAGTGACCGTAAAATGCAGAACACTTCTATCGGCGGGGGTATAATTGATCAGGAGGGCAGGGTGGTTTAGTGGCGGAGGTTGTTCGACACCCCGCAGACACGCGGTTATCTTTGAGCAAAATACCTGCTCATTAACATCATACCATGCCTCTGAAATCACTGCCAGTCACGTTGTATAAGAGCATATCCCGGATAACTGAAATTGTAAATAGTGATGTATGCACGTTGTCTCACATCGAAACGCGTGACATTGACACGCACTCCATCACCATTACGAGGGAAGTCGTCACGCGCTCCATGTGTAGCCATCATGCGTCCATGTCGATGAGGCATTCTAGGGGCTGGTTAACCGTGCGTTGGGTTTTTTCGGATTGCCTCCATTGCGCAGCCGTCCATGTGTCATGGATGCATAAGGATCCTCGACAAACACATTCCTTGAATTCAATATATGTTTACATTTTTGGAATCCAAAATATGAATATATCATACTTCAGAGTATCGGTAAGACTATCCCCAGCTACTGAGCCACACAGACACACAGACGCAGATACACACACACACACACACACACACACACACAAACACGCAGCCTTCGCCACGAACAAGGCGCCAACGCTGTCCATCACTGGCGTGCAAACTGGCGTGTAGCTTACAAGCAGCGGTGCAGCGCAGCACTCGGGTGTGATTGCGTGGTCCCTTCCATGTCATACAATCCAGGGATAGGTCGATAGCTGTCCTCGCAGAGACCTCCATTACGGCTCTCGTGTTGCGCCTCCCCCGGGACCACTGCCCGGAAACGCCTGCTGCTCCTCCTGCCATCCTGGCCTCCAGACGTGGGCCTCGGTGCCAGCATGGGAACCCCCACCTCCCTCCATCCATACCTCTTCCATCCCCTCCCTCCCTTCCTCACTCTCTCGTTCATCCCTCAATCAGCCCTTACCTCCCTCCCTCCCTCCTTACCCCCCTCCCTCCCTCCCTCCCTCTGTCTTTACCTCCCTCCCTCCCTCCTTACCCTTTCCCTTCCTCTGTCATTACCTCCCTCCCTCCCTCCTTACCCCCTCCCTCCCTCTATCTTTACCTTCCACCCTCGTTACCCTCCTCCCACCCTCGTTACCCCCCTCCCTCCCTCCTTACCCCTTCCCTCCCTCTTTCATTACCTCCCTCCCTCC
The DNA here is from genome assembly GCA_036785325.1 of Urophycis tenuis. Taxonomy (NCBI): domain Eukaryota; kingdom Metazoa; phylum Chordata; class Actinopteri; order Gadiformes; family Phycidae; genus Urophycis; species Urophycis tenuis. Next base: position 372,293 of record JAXIVH010000131.1, read on the forward strand.
CTCAGTCCTAACCTGCCTCCTTCCATCCCCCTACATGAACTCCCTCCATCCGTCGCTCCTTCCCTTCCTCCTCCTATCCCTATAGCAGACCTCCCTCCATTTCTCCCACTCTCCATCCATCCCTGCCTGCCATCCTCCATATATCCATCCCTGCCTTCATCCATCCATCCATCCCTCCTTCCTAGCTCTGGCTAATAGCGTTGACGCGTGGCGACAGAAAACCTATCCATCACCCGGGACAGTAGTGCGAGGGAGAGCGAGAGAGAGTGAGCGAAGTGTTAGGGAGAGAGAAAGAGAGAGAGAGAGAGAGAGAGAGAGAGAGAGAGAGGGAGAGAGAGATACACCGGAGGAGTACGAAGGAATATAAAAGAGGTGGGGGCTGGGGGGATGAGAAGGGTTGAAGAAAAACAATGGTGGCGCTGGACTTCCTCGTTTTTAAAGGGCTATTCATCACAATGGCGGCGCTGTCAGCCTTCCTGCCAGTGGATCCATGGGGGGAATCAAACCTCAGCCAAACTCGTTTAAGGATGTAGGGCGGGGAGAAATGGCCCATCATGAAGTCCCAAGGAGAGACAGCAAACAATACCCGACAGGTAATTGCGGCGGCAATGAACTGCCGCTAGGCTAAACGTGGCGACCAGACTCACGCTAGTGCATGGCGGACAGCGCCGGAGAAAGTAATGGCAGTGGCCCGTGGTTGTGCACGGATTTCACATTTCTTTCGCCCCGAACATTCAAATGTTTCAGATGTACAACCTGGGCCGGGTTGTATCATATTTGATCCAAAGAGTTGTTGCATTTTTGTTCACAAAGTTTGTCGCAATTTCCTGCAGACGCTGAAATGTTTTTGTGCGTTTTGCTGCGTTAGCGCTAGCCACTCTCGGCGTATCCGAAGCTACCGTCGCTACTCTGGCAGCTATTCAGAAACTGGGCACATGCACAGTGTTACACCTAAACCAAGTGCACAAAATAAAAACGATAAGGCATAAGAACCTCTCGTCTCATTTAGAGAGATTTCATCAAGAGGAAATTATGCCTGCACTCCTTGGCATAGCCGAGCATGAATGAGTGATTCTCCACAGCGAATTATCTGTACTTTACTTGGAAACGGCGTGGGAGAATTAGACTTAAGAGGATGGGGAAGTGAGAATGAAGTGTGGCTAGAGAACCGGTACAAAAATACATTTTCAGCTTCAGGTCGGCCCGAACCAAATGACTTCCAGTCGTAAAATACACAACGTATGAAGGATGCGTGTTATACTGTATATAAATGCACAATTTATTGAACAAGATAGACATAAACATATACAGTGAATGGTTAAGGGGGGATAAATGACACCATAAACTATTGAGATAGAGTCCCAATAAACCATTTCATAATCACAGTTGATATTCCTCAGATAGCAAGCAAAGGTAGCAACATCAGCACAGTTCTGTCCTTTGCTACGTGGCAACTGCATTGCAACCCATGAACCCACCCTCTGTAAACCCGCCCACTCCATTGATTGACAGTACTATTGCGTCCTCTGTCATTGGTCGAAACAACCCTGAATTAACTTTGATACGAAGAGAGTGATCATTGTCTCGTTGTGCATTGCAAAGGTAACAGCTAATACAGGATGAAGAAAAAAGGGGAGTTATAATCCTCTAGTAACAGGCTCTAAAATATGAAATAAAAAATACTTTAAATGTTAATACAGACTTTGATTGGAGCGGAAGGAGGACATTTACAAATAGATTTCACCAGCAGGTGACAAGTTAGCTGCAAATTACAGGCTGTACCAGAACAGAACAAAAGAGATCATTATCATATTTGATAAAAAAAAATACAGGCAGTAGCCAAAGACAACTCTGGAGGTACAGAAATAAAAAAAGTGGAGATAACCCCATCCCTCACGCATAGTGGCGAGGACCGGGCGGTGGAGGAATATCACAGCGAGGGCTTTAATCTGGCGATGCGCACAAGGCTGCCTGTGAATACTAGATCTCCTTTGTCTGAAGACCTGCAAGACCGATCTTCCTGGCCCAGAGCCGCGACAGGCAAAATTTATTTTAAGCAATCGATGTGTGAAATCATATTTGGCTCGTGATTTACACCCTCCATCCCACCTGAAAGATTTGGATGTTAAATCTCAGTTTAGTGAGTGTAAAATGGAGAACACTTGTACCTGAGGCATAACTGATCAGGGGGACAGAATAGTGTAGTGGCTCGGTTTGTTCGACGCCCAGCCTTCATGCGGGTGGGAGATGAAACGGCCCATACTGTTGACAACGTTAAAAAACAGTCAATAGGATTTGGGGCAGAAGGAGGACATTCACATGGAAATTGCACCAGCAGGTGACATGTTAGCCGCAGATTACAGGCTGTGCCACAACACAACAAAAGAGATCATTATCATATTTGATCATAAAAAAATAAATAAAGGCAGCTGCTAGAAGAAGCCGAAGACAACTCAGTAATTATTATATCTTAAAATATTGATTATAGGCCTGCAAACTTGAAACTAAATCCCTGTGTCTTTTGAATACTGTTCAAGTGAACACATTAAATTCACGTGACCGGTAGTTAAACTGACAAGCTCCTAGCGAAGGATGTCAGTGTTTTTACTGCACTTGTCCACCTCCTTATCAGAATATAGGTTACAAGCAGATTTCCTCTGTTGTGAAGTGGTTGAATTCCCGTGAGGGACAGATAATCAGGGCTACGTCTTCGGTTACTTCCTGTGTTTACCATTACTTTCATATTATGATATCTTCTCTGCAGTGGCACACACATTATTGAAATTATTCCCAAATATTTGTCAAATTACAGCCTGTAATCTGCTCCTGAACCCAATGGGGATTTAGTTCACCCGAAAACACATGCTAATATAATATAGATGCAATTTGGAGGCCACTTCTATCCAAAGGATCTTACAATGCATACATTTTTTAGCATTGAGGGCTCCCAGTGGGAGTTAAGGGACAATACTTTTCCGGGTGATCAAACCATCATAACAATCTCTCCTGGCTACACTAAAACTACAATTACCAGCACCATTTTTCAAAATGACAAATGTAAACAACGGCAATATAGAACTTTTTGGAATTACTTCACAGGGATGAGGACAAAGTTTGTGGACAACACAAACAACATTTGAACATCCTCTTTTCTCCGTCGTCACAATAGAGAGTTTACGCAGAATTCTGGATTGCTTCGATTCAGGATTCTTTACTGTCCCTGGCAATATTTCTCTCTATACTTCCATGCCATATCTTTTTTTTTTAAAAGCCCACGCACAAAGCGGGCCGACCTACTAACAGCATCCACAAAGCGGTTCTGAATGTGTCGTGACAAACCGGCAAGGAGACATTTTGTTCTTTTAAAAAAAAATTTGCCGGTGTGTTGCTCCTCACACTAATTATGAGTCTGCTACTTGAGGGGCATGGAAAGTGAGCGTAGCCTCACCGCGCTTCGCCCTGCTACCTGCTAGCACTGGTACAGATGAGCAGACCAGCGTTTGGTGTCGTGAGTGACACCTGCACTATGATGACACCTCTGTGAAAAGCCAACTGCTGTGGGTCTTTCTCCAACGTCGAGCGCCAAGAGTTTGGATTTGCGCGCTCGGTAGTCCGGACTCGGCAGGTTCGACTCGGGAGCGCAGACTCCTGAGGACTTGGAGGACGTGGCGCTGACTTTCTGCTATTGGAGCAGCAGTGCATTTGATGATGTCACCATCTGAGCGTGTCTTGGCAATACTTTGGTTACCTTTGCCCAATAAAAAAAACCCTGAAATATGATAAAACACAACCCTGCCTCTTCTTGATTTCATTTGAAAAATATTACTGTTTATATGTCTATGTTTTGAGTGTCCCCGGATCTGTAGCCTGCATATGAGCGACAAGGGAAGGGAAAAGGTCGTGGAAGGTTACTGTTGTGGATACTGGTGAATGAGTGATATAAATTCAACATCAGTAACCAAATTCAACAAAAATGCATACAAATTTAGTTTTCTTCTCTGCCATTGCTGCAGGTCTTGCTGCAAAGGGCATTCTGGGATACATGCCCCCCCACCCCATCCAAGTCCACACAAATCACTTCCTGATGTATCCTTGACAAAATGGGCAGAGCAAGAACACATCCTGGCATTTGAAGTGCACTAGGCCAGATGCAAACTTGTGAACTCTACTTGGTTTGAGACTGAAGACGTTTCACAAGAACACGAGCACAGTCAGGAACGCTTATTGAGAAAGGGCTTATTTAAAGTGTGTGGGACCAAGACAATTAGACAATGGTTCTTATTAGTGAGGCTTATGATTAGCGCCAATGGTCAATTAGTTGTGAGTTAAATTGTAGATATCTTGTAGACACCTTCATAACAACCCATTATGAACATAGGCAATGTGCTATTGAAGATTATTGTGTCTTGAATGCTTTTTCTTTCTCTTCCTCCAACCAGAGCAATTCTCAAAATGAATGACTTATATTTCACTGAATACATTATATCATCATACGTAATACAAGAACTCTGTGTAAAATAGCAGTTTAGATTACTCACTTAATACTATGAGTCAGACAAATATCCATGTCTATGATTGAGATGGATACTCTCCTTGTGTCTCCCCTTCCTCTCCTACTCCCTCAATGTCCCCCTAATGGACAACAAGACTCTATTTAGAGCATAGGGTGAGAAAGAGGTGAAAGAGAGGCAGGTAAACAGACAAGAAAGACAGATATTGGGTGCAAAATTGCAATCTGAGCCTGGACTCATTGTGTTGTTGTTTGCCTAACCAACATATTTTCTTGTGGAGTTGAGCCTCCTGTGGTTTTGTGTGGCGGCCGTGTGTTCCACTGCCTAACTCCTCAGCCTCCAGTACCCTCCCAGTAGCCTCCAGTACCCTCCCAATACCCTCCAGTACCCTCCCAATACCCTGCAGTACCCTCCCAGTACCCTGCAGTACCCTGCAGTACCCTCCCAGTTCCCTCTCCAGCCTCTGTCCAGGGATGGCCATTTGTACCTCTCCCAGGGAGAGGAGTCTGGCAATGGTTCTGGAAGGTTCATCAGCATCCCCTTTCCACCCCAGCCACCTCTCTTCTCCTTCTCTCTTCTCTCCAGCCTCCTCCCCAGCCTCTTCCCCTCTCCTCCCAAGCCTCCCCTCTCCTCCCCTCCCCTCCTCTCTCCAGCCTCCTCCCCAACCGCTTCCCCTCTCCTCTCCAGCCTCCCCTCTCCTCCCCTCACCTCCTCTCCCCAGCCTCCTCTCCTCTCCTCTTTTCTTCTCCCCAGCCTCCCTCCCTCTCCTCCCCAGCCTCCCCTCTTCTCCCCAGCCTCCTCCCCTCTCCTCTTTTCTTCTCCCCAGCCTCCCCTCCCCTCCTCTCCCCAGCCACCTCCCCTCCTCTCTCCTCCCCAGCCTCCTCTCCTCTCCTCTTTTCTTCTCCCTAGCCTCCTCCCCTCTCCTCCTCTCTTCTCCCAACCCCCTCCCCTCTCTTCCCCAGCCTTCCTTACTCCCCAGCCTCCTCTCCTCCCCGCGTCCGCCCCAACCTCTTCCTACCCCCCCCCCCTGTCTGGGGCTGACTGTCTGCCACCCTCTCAGGTGGAGGAGCTAACTGTCCCTGGCCACGGTCTGGCAGGCTCATCAGCTGCTGCCCCGCCTGCCCTCAGATCCTTCTGTCCCTTCAACACCACACTGCCTTGTCCACATGCACGCACACACACACACACACATAAAAACAAGCACTCAGGCAGCTACAGACACACACATGCATACTTACATACACACGCACACACACACACACACACACACACACACACAAACGCACACACACACACACACACACACACACACACACACACACACACACACAAACGCACACACACACACACACACACACACACACACACACACACACACACACACACACACACAAAAGCAGCAACACATGTACACCTGTACGCACACTAATGCACACACACAAACAGACACATATGATCAGGCATGCACGCGTACACATGAGCACACACTGAACAGTATACATATATGACCTAATAGTAGGCAAACATTTACTTAAACGAGCAAACTGTGGATCGATACACGAGCATGTGGCTTCATAGCATTACACACACTGAGAGAGCCCCCAGGGAACAAACGGCAACTGGTTATTCTGTCTCTGATCTAGAGTGCTGCTCTCTATTCTTCCTTCCTCACTCTGTTCCTCTTTGCATTCTCCCTCGTCTCCTCTCTCTTATTTATCTCCTGCTCTTTTCCTTCCTTTTTGCCTTCGACCCTTCTTTTCTACCTGTATATATATATATATATATATATATATATATATATATATATATATATATATATATATATATAAAAACTCATTCTTTATTGGCTGTTAGGACCGAGTGAAAGCAAGAGAACATAATAAAAGCATTTTATGTTTTGAAAGGTGACGGCCATTTTTGCACCTCTCTTCTATGACTCAGTGCAATCTCAGGAAACATTGACTGCAAAGACGCCACAATAAAATGGAATGTCTCTTAAAAGGAACCAAGCACCTTTAGAAATGTGTGTGCGTGTGTGTTTGTGTGTGTGTGTGTGTGGGTATGTGTGTGTATGGGTGTGTGTGTGTGTGTGTGTGTGTGTGTGTGTGTGTGTGTGTGTGCGCGTGTGTGTGCGTGTGAGTGCATGTGTAAGTATATGTGTGCATGCATGTGTGTGGCAACAGACGTGGTTGATAGAAGATGTTTAAAGAAGATGTTTCATAATAATTGTTATGACATTCAGATCAAAATGTCAAGAACAGGCAAGAAAATAAACAGTACATTTGAATGTGATGTTATGGCTAAATGATAAGGTAGCACTTTAGAGTAAATGCAACTTTAATGCATTAATAACATAAATAGTGAATACCTACTAACACAATTCTGCATTTATAAAGCATTTTGGTAGATCAGTAATCATTAATAAACAAATCATAATTGTTATAAATTATGAATTAGATCATGAGAAAATGGTTCATAATACCATCTATAAAGTGTAAGTTGACGATTTACAAACTATTTGAAATGTGTTAATAATACTTTATAAACACTTGATCATTCTGCAGTTCATGATAAGCTCAGGTAGTTATAAGCCATTTGTAGTGTTTGTAGTGAGCTCACATGAAACAAAAGTGAGGACAATGTATACCTCACTACTTATTACTTCTTATTTCTTGGCACTGCTGCATTGGTACTTGGGGTATTTACAGCCTTCAAATTGCATTTACAAATTCTTACCAATGCATAAAGTGTCCTAGCTTTAGATAAGATCACACAAAACACTAAATGTGGTTCTAACTTCCTGAACTAATTGCAGCCTGATTATATTTTTAGAAAGCTTTATCAACAAATTGTAAAATGTTTGAAAAATGATGATGTCACACTTTTATATATGCCCTTATGAACCAATACTACCTAAACTAATTATCTTATTAATCTGTTTTAACTGATTATGAATGGCTTACTAGTGCACATTGGTTTATAAATCAAAATGAACCATTTTCACTATTTGACGCATTTTTATTTACGCTTCATAGCTGCAGTTATTCTAAAATGCTACCAAATGACACCTGTCGGACCTTTATCACAGTTGCCGTCTCAGAGACCCCAGATTGAATGACACTTCCTCACTGAAACCCTTAAAATTTTTAGGAAAGCCTGTGAAAATAGGGGGACACAGAACACAGAGGAGGAATCCCTCCCTCCATTGCTAGGAGTGCAACATGAAATTCTAGCAAAATAATGAGTCGGCTAATGGTGCCATTTGGTATGTATAGAAAGGCAGAAGTGAAAATGAAAGCAAGGTGTTGTTCCGATTAGATTAATTAGAACAATGTATTTCATATTAAACATTTTTTTACTGTCTTTTAAAGATATAGAATAAATTCTATTAATGCATCATAAGCAGGTTGTATTTACAACTATGTCATGCCCCTTTATTCAAGGGATTTTTAAAACTAAATTGGTAAGATTTTGTTTCATGCCATGTCTGTTTGGTTTGATATGGTAAAACTCATATTATGACTAATTAAACCATTGAATCCTGCTGGGATGCTAGATTAATAATTTGTATTATTTACAATTATTGTTCTGCCCTCTAATTAAACACTCACAATTATTATTTAATGAGGACAGCTTTCAAGTTTTTATGGTGTGCAAACTCGCTTTGCTTGGCTTGTATTGTCAGAATGCATCATTGGATTTTTTGTTGGTGGTCTTTGTAGAGTAGAGTAATCTCTTTGTAGAGTGTAGTAATCTCAAATATACCATATCTAAGGCTTTGCTTTGTTATCTAAGGCTTTGACTTTGTTTTGTCACATCTCGCATGAGAAATACTGTGGCTGTTCAAACACAACAATGTCACCACATAATAACAAATTATTTGACGATTACTAAGTGAAGAATGACCAAAACCCAAATACTACCATTAACATTCTTATACTGCACTACACTTTAAAAATTGAGGTAGTCATTTCCATGTGGTGTCACAACGTAAAAGCCCTAAACAAAAGCATCTGCGGAAAACAAAAAAAGAGGAAATATGAACATTTCTAATTCATCATAAATTTACATTTACATTTAGGGCATTTAGCAGACGCTTTCATCCAAAGCGATTTACGAAGAGTACATTTGTCATAAGAAGGTGAAACATTTAATTGCTGCTGCTAATACAGTAAGAAAGTCACCAGAACAAGTATCAAGCAGTTTCAAGCATGAGTCTGTCCCTGAGCTATGTACAACCATAATGACGGTTGGTGGTGGAGCACGGTTTGAACCGCATCAGAATTAAATTGAAAAAGGACATTATCAAACTTTCCCGTAAATGCCAAAGCTATCTGGAATGGTGTCAGCTAGGAATCAGCTGGACGTGTTGAGCTTCCTGTGCTGCCGTGATTTATTTGGGAGCGTGTGGAAGAAAAAAGGGAGGAAGAAAGGTCTATACATCGTTCTTTTCCTCCTTCATTAACCAAAGTAATGGAGGAACGCGCCGGGTCGCTAGTTATCGCCTCACTTCCATGTTGTGGAGTTGCGCCAGCGGGTCTCCGACTGAAGCTCAGCAGCGATGATCGTGGAAATGAATGTAATTGGTCTGCAGCATTAAATGTTGAGTTTGGAGAAACCGTGTGTCCGGGGAAATCAATGTTAAAACGGTGCACCAAATGAATCAGATTTAGAAAATTAAGTGTGGTGGTAGCCATCAGCCAATGGCGTTCTGCGCGTGCCATCGAGCACGCGGGGCCACGCGGAACCCAACGCCGGCAATACCTTCAACTTGTGCCAAGGTCCGATTCGGTAAATGGTGGCCGTTTAGAAAACATGACGGCGCCAGTTACCCGCTGGTGTCTGTTCTGTTCTGTCTGCCTCGTTGCCTGTTTAGCATCACAATCACGACAGACACCGTGAATGCTTTTC
>JAXIVH010000131.1:389214-394214 GCA_036785325.1 Urophycis tenuis
ATTACTCATAAAGCAGAATGCTATACAGAGTGAATACATTTCTTCATCTGAGAGAGCTGGATCTCTTCTTCAACCAACAGTTATTTGGTTTGCCTGTAAAAGTTAAGAAGTAACAAATCTACTGTCTTTTGCATCACAACAAAAGTCTTTACTAACTTGTGTTATTTGTGTTAATATGTGTTTTTTATTTTGTGACGTTTGAAGCCTGGAGGCTTCCTGGAAATGACTTGATTCGTTTCAAAATAATAGTTGTAAACCTAATCTCCACCTTTCTGAAGACATCATTAGTAAAGTCACAGTGTCTTTCTCTGCCTCCTTCAGACTATCTTACGAAAGTAAACTATTGTGTTCTTCTTAATCACTACAATGCTCCATTTCACAATAATTTGGCGCAATTCGTACGACAGAAAAGATTTGACTGAAAAGATGCGCTAGATAAAGGAATGGGCTGAAGATAATTGCTCCCTCAGGACTCAAAACTAAAACTGGATTACAAGGATACATCTTACAACTCAAAATGAAGCACTGGTGTACATTGCATTTGTATTAATCTATTCATTATAATTAGTTTAATATAATGAAAGATGATCATACTGTAAGGCATAAGTCGTATTTAGAAGCAATACATGTCATATTTTGTTGCTTAAACAACAATAACAAAACCATAATCTCAAATCCCCAAGTATTCATGGGAAAGCCTTTCCAAAAGCAAATGGAACACATAAAAACGCAAATAGTGCTTACAGATAATCATATATCAAAATAATAAAACAAATAATGTACTTAAACAGAGCCTGGAATGACTGGGCGAAGCCTAATAGTGTCTATAATGTAATTAGCAGGTGTGGTGGTTTGGCTTTGGCTGCAGATGATGTCAGGACAGAAGAGAGTCAGATCTGTCTCACTATAAAGTGATGTCATTGTTAGTCAATACTTGGCTAATCCCACACATTGAGAGAGGGAAGTAAAATAAGATACAAGCACTTTATGATAACCTAGGTGTTGTTCCAACATGAATACTCAATTCATAATCAGTTATGCATGATGAATAAGACAATGTGATTGTGGTTTATTAGATAATTTATAAAGCACAAGTTAGTGATTTACTATATGTGCACACCATGTTAATAAGGCTTTGTAAATACTTGATGATGCTACAATTCTTGGTTAGTTGAGGGAGTTTGAAAGCCTTTGTTAAGTCATGTGTGTGAGCTCATTATCACACACAAGTCTTCACCAATGCCTTCTAACCAGCCTTAAATGATCGATCCAGCCTTTGCATGTAAATTATAGATTCCTAGCCAGGCATAGATTGTCCTCACTTCAGAGAAGCTCAGCCGAAACACGTAACTAATGCTTTCTAACTTCCTTAACAAATCACAAATTGCAGTCCGTTTTGTTCTTAAAGCAACATATTGCAAAAAGTGTGCTAATCATCAACTTAGGCTCTGTAAATTGTTTCATAAAACATTAGCATGGTGTATTCACGTCGGAGTAATGCTTTATAAATGACGCATGCATTATTCACCACTGCTTTGTGAAGGCTACTTGCCGTTATTCTAAAGTGTTGCCAGATTCTGTGTACATTGCGCACGCAAAGCGGCGTGGCAGGTCCCTAATGAACCCCCCCCCCCGTCAGAAGCAGAACACAGATTCCCACTGCCTTTGTGAAACGCATCAACATGTTCACAACAGTTGCTCTTCCGAGCGCTGACTAAATGTCACGGTGTTCTACTCCTCTAATCAAAAGTAGCCCCACTGTAGCGCGTGTTCAAATGGGCCTGCCGTTAGCTAACAATGCAGTTTAATTAAATATACATCATCTCATTAATCTAGTCAGTAAACTGTGCACAGCCATGCATACATTAATGCAAATGATTCCTTAAATATATAAGGACATTATCTAAACACACTATGAGCTAATAGTTTGCATTGCTCACACCGAACAGCCTGGAGTGTGCAGCGCAGGGCGACACACAGCCAGTTTCACTGCAATCACAAGCTTTAGCGTTAGCTTTAGCTGGATAGTGCAGGGAGGGGATAGATTTGTAGTTCGTTTTTGTTGTTGTTGTTGCTCCCCTTCCAAAAGGCTCTGGATTCTGAACACCAATGTTCACGTTCTTGAGCAGGAGGCCCTGGCTCCACAAGCGAACACAGAGCTGCTTGTCTCTGCACTGCGGCGCGACTGAAAGCCCTCCCTGGATGACGGACGTCACGGGGAAATTGAGTAAAAAACAAAGCAAAAAAAAAAACAGTCACTTAAAAAGGTACAGTAGTACAGTCATTTGTGACTTATTGCTTTGACATTGATGAGAACTCGGTCACATTCGGGTTCCTATTCTTGCAGTTAGTGTGAAAATGGTTGAAAGAGCAAGTAAATGGCACATCCGTGACACATGCATGTAATGCAGAGCGCAGTCTCTGCCACTCAAGGAGGAAAGACCTTGAGAGAGAGAGAGAGAGAGAGAGAGAGAGAGAGAGAGAGAGAGAGAGAGAGAGAGAGAGAGAGAGAGAGAGTAAAGAAAAACCCTCTCTATTTGGTATTGTCTTTTTACAAATTCTTTTCATGTTTTGCAGGTGGAAAATAAATGGTCTGTCTGTGAACATGTATTCAAGTTAGTTGGATTTCTTTTTAAATGTAAATGCAGAAAATAAGAAAAGGAAATCCTGATACTTTAGATTAGCAAAACCAGACCAGATTGCATTCGTTTGAATATGTTTGCGGCATTAATCCAAACTGTTTAATTCCCCCGAGGTGGGATGAACCTGACCTTGCACACGATTAGCCGAGTGTTTAAAACATCCAGCACAACAAAGACAATCAGCCAAGACGCTAATGAACAACCGTCAGCGGTGACATTCAAATCAACGACAGCCATTATGCGCATCCGAGGAGGTTAGCCACCGCAATTGTGAAAATGTCAGGAGCTCTCGGAACACAAACACAGTGGGAGAATGCAGGGAACAGGATGTTCCCGTTGCTCGGGGCTTCGACTCCTGGCCTGGCGGTTCAACCCCCGCAATGTCTGTAACCTACCTGTTGGCATCCTGGCAGCCCACCCCCCCCCCACTACCTGCTCATTAATGAGGTATTCATTTATCTGTGTATCTGGTTTTCTGTTTAGTCATCCTGCAGTCTCTTCAATCTAAGGGCGACTGCAGGATGGATGAGGCTCAGAGTCCTAGACTATCTAGCGAGTCCCCCCCAAGCCATGCATGGGAAATAGCTAATATAAAAACAATGAAATCACTAAGTCACATTTAATAAACGCATTTGCTTCAAGGTGCAACATGTAAGGTCATTAGTTTCAACATTCAAAAATGGTTTCACAGTTATCAAGAGAATGTGAAGAAATAACAGTTTTAACGTTATGACAAAGACCCATATGTATTGTGTTATAAGTAATAGTAGCAGTAGTAGGAGTAGTAGTAGTAGTAGTAGCACTGTATTCTGACCTCTTGTCAATCATGTCAAAAGAACACTAAAAAATGTCATCATTCATCAAAAACATCAGATCACTTAAAGGAGAAAACCCTGACACACCAAGCACATATTCACTGCAAACAGTAAACGTTACGCAGTATCCAGTGGGGTGCTGCTTTCAGAGGGTGAGGGGGGGAGGGGGAGAGGGGGGGAGGGGAGAGGAGCAGGAGGAACCAAAGTGCTTTGGGAAGGGTTTCCATTTCCTTGTTTCCAACACAAAATCATTCTGGGAACACGCTACCCCCCTGTTTTCTGGAGGACAAATTTGGCAGTTGGGCAATTCCAACACGCTGCAACCTTTTAACCATGAAACAGCATTTGAAAACAAAACAAAAAACTCCAAAATGCTAACAAAATGGGATCGCAGGCAGCCATTCCTCTCGCAGATAGAACATAACACGCGGGTTTGATTCCCCGTAACATCGGCTCCCCTCTTGGAACGCTTCAGGTAAATGTGTCCATGCGGCTCATCGGCATCACCACCGTCACCACCGTCATCATCATCATCATCATCATCATCATCATCATCATCGTCTTCATCGTCATCATCATCATCATCATCATCATCGTCATCATCATCATCATTGTCTTCACCATCACCATCATCATCATCATCATCATCATCATCATCATCATCGTCTTCTTCATCTTCATCATCACCATCATCGTCTTCATCATCTTCATCATCATCATCATCATCATCATCATAGTCGTCATCATCATCATCATCATCATCATCATCATTTAACATCATGTCTTCCCTATGCGTAACTTTATTACTCCCCAAAGTCGCATTCAAGAAGAGGAAAAGAAAAAAAAAAAATGGCTGGCCACATTTTGAGTTCTGCTCTGTTTGATTTGACACATTTAGTTTCCCTTCTAGAGAGGGGTGAGATGCAGGCTAGGCGAGCTGAATAACATTTATCTTTGTATATTTTGTATTATGATACAAAGAGATGAAGTTGGATTCTAAATTCATGTGTGAATGCTCCATTTGGTATGTGGGTATGCAAATGTTACATAACCAATTTCTTTTCAACCATTTCTCTTTTTTTGTGTGTGTTATTGTAAAAAATTACTCTCTTATTAATATTTGTTTCAATGAATTGCAGCTCCCTATATACAGTGTCTCCCTATTATTATTCACCCACTGCCATGGCAGTGCTGTGGTTCTCGTTTTGCCCAGAGCAAAAAAGACACCACCTCATCTCTACTCATGCACATCCCAAAAACTCTTTCCCTGTTTTAAGCAAGCAAGAAATCTTCCAGTGGCTGAGGCCATGTCCCTGCACCTAATGCACTAAGTACTTTCCCCAACAAATGTCAAGGAAAAAAAAGGACCATTATAGCATTTTTTAAATGTGTACACAACAATAAAAGCATCGCCGCTGCGGAAAAAAATAGATAATAACGTTAGACAATGTAATATAATAATGTAAGCCAATATAAAAAAATGTACAGTATATATTGGGCCTTCTGCTATAGCACAAATTGCACACCATTGGGAGGAAGAATA
>JAXIVH010000131.1:396714-398740 GCA_036785325.1 Urophycis tenuis
GAATAATGATCTCACCAGCTTGATTCCTTACTAGTTTACTATAAAACATATTTGATACTATCCTAATTATTTGTATGCTACTGAAATAAGGTAACCTAACTTAGCAATGAAGGCTTATTCTTTTTTTAAAAGGGTGCCAGTGCAGACTACGGCCAAATAATTGCAATGTTTTGCAATTTGCAATAAGAGATTCCATGTTGTGAACATGTAAGGTGTGATGTTCTGCTTTTTTTCTTTTCTTTTTTTTTTGCAATCCATAGAGTCTGGTGCGCAGGTGTCACCCGAGGGTGCTGCGGCGCTGAAACACCGGCAGTCAACCGGTAGTCGCACTCTCGCCTGTCGTCAACGCGTTGGGTGACAACAGCCAGCGATACGTCTCGTATCTGATGAGACAACGTGGTTATTCATCTAAAACAAAGTCGCGGTGACGCTCAGAGTGTGACTGTGCTCTTGCAGGCTCTCGGTTAGAATCGTCACATTAACCCCACAGAAACCTCACGCAGGGATTAACCTTCAAACACATTGTTCACACCCGTCCAGGGGATTGTTAAAATAAGATGTTTAAGTGTTTCCAAAGCTAACACGTAAAAAAAAAAACGTTTTCCATGATTGAAAAAAAGAAAAGTGTTTTCAGTAGGTGGTATGTGCCACAATATTATTTCATTTATATCCGTGATGATTTTTTAATGATTGATAATATTGTACTCTGCTGATTTATTTGAGTTAGTCCTGATCTCCACCTACCTATCAGTCAGGCCTCGATCACGTCAAAAGCTATTTCTGTGCTTTTTAAATGGTAGGACCAATCAGCACCGGGGGGGAGGGAGTTTGTTCATGATGAACAGAGCACCACAGTCTGCAGACAACAACTAAAAAACAATGGCAAAAACAATGGTGCCCAATTAAACTTTTGCAATCTTACAGAGCAAAGACAATTTACTTTTTTTTTTTACATTTGAAACATGAACATGAATGACAATGTTGAAAGATTAACATTCATCTCAGACTTTTCTCAGAGAATAACATGTTTTTGCTTTGCTTACAACCAAATTCGGTGAGAGCATCACTCTGATCAAAAGGCTGCAGCTATATTTGGAAATCACTTAATTCCCAGTCAAAATCAGACTGATATTCACTGCAAAACGTAAAGGTGTATATCAGGGTGGTCTCACGAGACTTGAAAAATATAAACACACACACACACACACACACTGATCCTCGTACAAATGCAAACATGCACAGGCAATAATGCAAATAAAGACAGAGACAGCGGCACGACCGAATACACATGTCCACACATACACAAACAAAAATACATACACACACACACACACACACACACACACACACACACACACACACACACCTCTGCAGCCCTGGGTATTCTATGATTAATGCCAGGGCACCAATTTTAGCATGTGCCTTGTGGAAATGAAGGGGAAGTCTAATCTGATGAGCAAACAAAAAGACAGGCTTAAAACCGTAACCTCACCCGCTCCAGTAAACATCCGGTGGCGTAAACAAAACAGGCGCCGTGACACCGAATTAAAGCTGCCATCCCACCGTCACTTCAGGGGCGCTCCCCCCCCCCTCCCCCCCCCCCCCCCCCCCCTCCACACTGGCCCCGCCTCCGGGGGATACAGGAAGTGGTTCCACTGAGGCCCGGGTGATCCTTCCGGAAGTTCTTCTCTTCCCGCCGTCGACTCCCTCCACGGCGGTCCCGCCCTCCCACTGACGCTGGGTTCCCTTTAAGAGCAACACACGCCGGTTGGAATGCACCGCTTGTTTGCAAATTCGATTTTAAGATAATGGTCAAAATGGGGACTTGTTTTTGCAACGCGATGCGGGCACACAGACAAAAGCAGCTAACTTGTGTGTGATGTAAGTAAGATGATGTGTGTGATGTAAGTAAGATGCGATGCCTGCACCGCAGTGGATGGGAAGTGGAATTAGCACGGTTATGAGAGCACTTATGAAAACGAGGCAAGCTGTGTTATGTTGAAAGTTTCTTTTATAATGTTAACAC
>JAXIVH010000131.1:398940-416440 GCA_036785325.1 Urophycis tenuis
GAGTATGTTTACACCTCTTTCTGTTTCTGTTTTGTGTTTAACTTTTCTTTATAAAGTAACTGTAAGAACTACGGGAAAGTTGAACATGGCTTTACTAACTTTACTATTACGCTGCCAGATATGTCTTTAAAACATGGCAAATTATATTCTACACCTTGTTGACATTTCATCTTAGATCAACAAAGAAAACACAAAACTATAATGTCATAGATGGATAGATTAAATAACATCGTAAAATGCAACAACTTAAATCCAATACAAACAAATAAGCAATTAATAAATTCAATCACAGCACATCCAGCAGACCTATGACAAGATGCATTCTGACCTGCACTCATGCAAGCATTCTATCTCTCAAGACATACCATCTCTCAAGAAAATACGTCCAGACAAAATGGGCCTCTCTTCCTGCGGAACATGCGGTGGAGTGCCATTGGCTGGCGTGGCTCAGCAGGGGGCCCTAAGGTCCCTCCGCCAGGGGTTAATAGGAAGGTAAAATAACCCACAGCATGTCTGGGTGGTTGGGCTGGGGGTGATGAGAGCCAGGATTACCCCCCAGGTGCCGTTGAATGGCCCGCAATGACTCAGAGATAAACGCCGAGACACACCTTCCTGCGCCAACCGCCGCCACAGCCCCCCCCCCCCCCACCCCCCCCCCCCCCAACAACCGGACCACTTTGGCTCAAAGGGAGATTTAGGGTTATGTGTGTGGCTATCCTTTACAAACCTCACCCCCATGTTTATGTAGCTGCTGTTCCTTTATTTATATATATATAAATACACACTGTTGTGTTTATTAGTTGTGCTGCTGCGAGCTGACAGGTACAAGGTCGTAGGCTCTGGGGTGAAAGCGGCCGGGTGCCATGCGCGAGCTAAGGCCGCGACCTCTGACCCCCCGGAGATGTCCGCCTGGCTGGGCAGACAGCAGAGCAGCAGAGTCTAAAAGCGCAGGGCCGAGCGGAGTCTAAAAGCGGGCACAAGAACCCAGCGTGACACACGTCCGCGGTCTGTCCGGTGGACGCCAACCGCCGCCACCGCTGATGATGATGATGATGATGAAAGATGATGAAGAAGAAGAAGAAGAAGAAGAAGAAGAAGAAGAAGAAGAAGAAGAAGAAGAAGAAGAAGAAGAAGATGATGATGATGATGATGATGATGATGATGATGATGATGATGATGATGATGATGATATGACGACGACGATGACATGATGATGATGAAGCGATAGCGATGGTATCTGGCAAGAAACTTAATGACATACATGGGTGGTTTCCATGCTGTGTTGGTTGAAAACACTCCGCAGGATGACTCAGAGAGACACAGAGAGATGCAGACGATATAAATCCCTGTAATAAACCGTCGCAGTTCTGCCCATATGGAAAGAAGGACGCCGTGTGGAATGGCGTTGGAGAAAATAGGAAGGATCAGACGTACTTCTCTCCAGGAATGGAAATGGGCATCCATACCCTTCACTTCAGATATAATCATGCTCGGTAAAATCATGTAAATCATGTTCGTGAGGATTAACAATACAATAAATTGCATGCTGAATATATTTGCATACTTCTACAATGTTCAATGATTAAGTATTATCAGGTTCCATATCTAATTAATTAATTTAACACTGCAATTGTGGCCAGAAAGGTTTACAATGAAATCAAGTCAATACTAGATCAATGATCTGTATTGATTTAGTCGTCATGTCCTTTGGTATAAATAAGTGAGTAATAACTGAGTAATCTCAGTTTCTCAAATAACTGGTAATTCTCGCAGATTATGGGATCTCTAATATGCCTCTGTTATGGTCCAGACAATAGCTCTTATCTTAGGTTAAATGCATAGTGTGTGTGCGTGTGTGTGTGTGTGTGTGTGTGTGTGTGTGTGTGTGTGTGTGTGTGTGTGTGTGTGTGTGTGTGTTTACATAATGGACTACATAAGTTATTCAGAACATGTGGTATTTAAAGAGCAAAAAACACCTTCTGATTTATTTACAGTTGGCATTTGGGCAGATTGTTGTTTGCATTCTATTCTGTTTTGTGAATTGTGGCCGGTGAAAGAAAATAAAGAAATAAGACCCAAGGTTAGGCGTTATGCAATCTGCTAATATTATTTTAGGGGCCTGGAGAGGGAGTGCTGCGGACGGTGGACAGCTGCAGCTCGTCTGCGTTAACAAGACGTCCGCCAAGAGGAGGAAGAGCCTCGCGCTGCTGCCAGCTCTGATCCAATGTCTTCTCTGGTGTCAAAGAGCAACCATGTCTTTTGTCTCTCTCTCTCTCTCTCTCTCTCTCTCTCTCTCTCTCTCTGCCTCTCTTCTCTCTCCCTCTGTCTCTCTCTCTCTCTCTCTCTCTCTCTCTCTCTCTCCTCTCCCTCTCTCTCTTCTCTCTCTCTCTCTCTCTCTCTCTCTCTCTCTCTCTCTCTCTCTCTCTCTCTCTCTCTCCTCGCCCTCTGTCTGTCTCTCTCTCTCTCTCTCTCTCTCTCTCTCTCTCTCTATCTCTCTCTCTCTCTCTCTCCCCTCTCCCTCTGTCTCTCTCTCTCTCTCTCTCTATCTCTCTCTCTCTCTCTCGCTCTTCCCCTTCTATCCCCCCTCTCTCTCTCTTCCTCTCTCTATGTCTCTCTCTCTCTCGCTCTCCCCTCTCACTCCCCCTTTCTCTCTTCCACCTCTCTCCCTCTCTCTCTCTTTCTCCCCGCCCCCTCTCTGTTTCTCTGTCTGTCTCCCTCTCTCTTTTTCTGTCTCTCTCTCTCTCTCTCTCTCTGTCTCTCTCTCCAGCAAAGGAGCATAATGTCACGACTCGAGTGAGTGCTTACCCTTTCATCATGGACGACATTTCCTTTTGTAGTACACTAAAACGTTTTCTGTGTGCGGGCCTCAGCGATGCAACTTGGGCACGCACACACACACACACACACACACACAGACACGTCAGAGATGAAAGGGAAAGGCCCACGCAACACAGCACTGCAGGGGTACTGTGTGTGTGTGTGTGTGTGTGTGTGTGTGTGTGTGTGTGTGTGTGTGTATGTGTGTGTGTTGGGGGGGGGGGGGGAGGGGGTTCAGGTCTGCTAGATCCAGCCTCCGCTGCTGCGTGTATACATCAATAACTGATTCATTATGCTGCCTCTCAGCTGGCTGATAGGAATCAAAGAGGATGATCCATAGAGAGTCGCCACGCAGGCGGTGGGAGTAGCGGCTCTAGTGCGCGGCTGTAATAGAAAGAAAAGAGTTTCCTTCAATTAAACGCGGGGCCGGCCAAGTAGAGAGCAAAGCCGGCAGCCAGAAGCCGGATCAACCTCCTCCAGCTTGGAGGAGTCTTGGAAATGGTCTCGGGTGAGGAGCACCGAGGAACGTCCATCCAGTGTGTGAGGCGATGTGAGCGGGGGCTTTATGTACGTCGACTTGACTTATAGGCACTTCAGTTTTTTATCCAAAGCTTTTGCAATAGTTGTCCAAAAATGTTCACTGATAGAAAGACACTTCGGATGTTGCACACACAGTCTATGTGTGTTACGACCACAGCAGAGCTTCTGGATTTTTTTTAAACTGTTTGAAACTGCTTTAGGGCTCCTTTAGGATAATTCACTCATAAACTGCGGTTTCAACATCATATCCATTGGATATGTGACACTTGATTTGATCAGTTTCAATTGCAATTTTAGTTTAGGCTATTGTTTGGGGGGCAGGGTACTCTGTCTTTTGCATGTGGGGTGATATATTGACCAAACGAAGGCTCTTACGGAGAGAGCAGTGCTGTGCTCTTTGGAAGCTTGGGACTCACCCCGGCCATCCCGCGTCAAATCACTGTAATTCAGAGCATGACTACGTGTTGAAGATCCAATATCTTTCCAACTTAAAAAAAAAATTGACTTTCAAACCACGTACGCTAGTGTTGAAACGTGTGGTGTTTAAATGCAAAAACACACAGTGTGCTGCTGTCAATTCCACTTGTCGCCGGTTTGCGGGTGTTTCTGGGGAGCTTGAAGGATGGGGAACTCCACCTCCGCGGGCCAGCCAGTCAAACGTTGGCACGCCAACCCAATGAAACGCGGGGAGACTATAATCACAACGAAAGCACCAATACAACACATGTAGTTACATGTGTTGCTATAGGTGCTTTCGTTGGTTGGTTGGTTGATTTCTCACATGACACAAACCTTTGTCGGCCAAGAGCCCTGCGACTTATTAGTTGACTCTTTCACTATGAGGGGTGCGCAATTCATTTAATTAATGAGATACAAAAGGCAATAATCCACACACTCATCGGTAATGATATGGAACGGTAGCCCCTGCGGTGCATTCAGATCTCTACCAGAAGGTTCTCGAGTTAATTGTTCCATTCCCCGACAACCCGGTTCTGACAAACATGGCAGCACGGGGCAATGCTATGCTAGCTTTTGGGCACATTTTTATTGTCCCATCCTAAAGAACTACTAAAGAGCTACGGACAAAGTCATGGAAACGCCATACAAATGGACCGCACATTTTGCAGCGTTGAGGTGAACTCTTGAGGTGAACGCTTCTGTTGTGATTACCGGCCAGCTTGGCTCCCGATTGGCTATCATCTTTCCCACGTGACATTCCATGCACTGCGTCCTCGGCTGTCCTCAAGGTGCCTCCCCACACTTCAGGATTTTAGATTGCAAATACTGAACATGTTTACAGTAACATCGTCTCTCTGTCTGCCTACCTGTCTGTATGTCTGTCTCCCTCTGGATGCTGGTTCCCCTGTGACTGCCTAGCTGGTGTAAGGAGCCACTGTGCCGGGCTGGGAGGGTGGTCAGTTGATATTTACATTACAGATAGTAAACAGACACTTCATTCACCGTAGAAGATAAACCCCCAAAAAGTGCAAGAATCATTTAAATGCATACAACTTACAAAAAAAAAGCAGCAAAGCAACCAGTAGCTGACCTGTGCATGTTTGGAATGTAGGCTTTATACGGTTGACCACATCGGCAGAGTTGGTCTTGCGACGTAGGCATGTGTGGACTTTGTGATGATCCTTGAACCTGGTGGTAACCAACCCACTGTGGTTTGAGGTGGAGGACCTTCATGGTTCAGCTAATGAGCCTCCAGAGGCTTACAGGGTCTCTGCCGGGTCAGCCGGCCCAGTTGAGAGAGCTGCTGTCTGGGTGTCTTCTCTCCAGCCGGTTGGGTGATGGCAGAAGATTTCAAACAACGAGTTGAGGGTTGGATGGAACAGACACTTTCACTAGCATTGAAGCACTCACTGTGCGAACACAGACACACACACACACACACACACACATTTGTTTTGAGACGGTGCTACACACAAGACAAATTCACACATACAGCTGCAAAGACGTATGAGCACACACACACACACACACACACACACACATGCATACACACCCACACCCACATATTGATCTCAGCGGCACACAGCAGAGGCATCAGGGAATGGCGGAACAACGATTTTCTTAGATTCATTTTGACAATTCACAACACTTTCCACCAAATTGCCTCCCTGTACTTTAGATTATTGTTGTGTTGTTGTTTCCCCTGTCGGCCAACAGATCCCTGACACTTCCCCCTCCCCATGCCTCAGAGATTACAGAGCAATATCACCCTGAGTACACACATGTGTGTCTGTTTGAGAGTCTTTGTGTGCGTTTTTGTGAGTATTTGTGTGCGCATTGGAGTGTGTGTGTGTGTGTGTATGTGTGTCCGTGCACATCAGAGCGAGTCTGTGTGTGTGTTGGTCTGAGTCTATGCGTGTGTCTTTGTATGTGTGCGTGCACATAGGAGCGAGTATGTGAGTTTGGGTGTGTGCGTTGTAGTGAGTATGTGTGTGTGTCTGTGTATGTGCGTGTGTGCGTTGTAGTGAGTATGTGTGTGAGTTTGTGTTTAGAAATATGCTGTGGGTGCTTGTCACATACCCAGACACACCCAGACACACACACACACACATACACACATGTTGTTGCAGGACTGTGCACTGAGGTCATGACAGATAAGAAAGTAACTTGTGAATATTTCCCGGTCACAGTGGCCTATTACTTTTAACAACCCCGGTCGATCACATCCAGGCGCTTTATTGTCCATCAACGCCATGACAGAAAATCGTCCAGACACAGCTCACATTTTGAAAAATTTAAAACAACAGTTTCGAGCAAAAGTAAGAGCAATGAGGGGTGGAGATGTCAGTTTGTTTTGTCCTTTAAACCTTACAAACATCACCGGAGAAACAGAGAGAGAGAGCAAGAGAGGGAGAGAGAGAGAGAGAGAGAGAGAGAGAGAGAGAGAGAGAGAGAGAGAGAGAGAGAGAAAGAGAGAGAGAGAGAGAATAAAGAAAAAAAATGTAACCTGGAAGGAATTGATGCACATCATAATTCCAAGAAAACGTTGTTCTATTATTTGTAATTACAGAGAAAGAGGGGACCTTTTAGCCCTGACCTTTGTGCACAATCCCTGTTGCACTACACTTTTTTTCCACCATAACTAAGTCATTATTCAAGCAACATAAAAAAAAGCTTCCCACCCTCAGCCCCTCTCCTCTCTGGTAGCCCACACCTCTGGCTCTGGCTCCCGAGAGAGAGACCTTGGAAAAGGTTGTTGTGGATGCAGGGCCACGGCTGCACTGTGTTCATTCAAACCTCAACATGTGTGCGTGCTCCTTCCGTGTGAATGAAGAAGGTGATAAGTATTTGTTTTCAACTGATTATTACCTGCACATCTCATGGCCAATTACAGACATACGTTGCAATTTATGTGGCAGGTGACTTACGATATGGCATGTTTAGGGCAGTGGCGTGGCCAGAAATGTTCAAAGGGGTGGGCACAGAAAAAAAAAAAACGGTGGGCAAAGCCACTTTGATTGAATGTACGTTTGGTGAACGTAAACGACGGAAAGCCCTCTGATTGGATGGGCAAGACTGACAAGAAGGCGGGAGTAGGCCTCTGGTTTAGAGGTGTAAATGTATGAATCATGTCATCTCGTCAAGCAAACCATAAACCATTACAAAAATAAATCGAGTAATCAACCCCTTAAAACAAATTATATATATATATATATATATATATATATATATATATATATATATATATATATATATATATATATATATAATTATGTTATATTCTCATTTGTATTTTGATGAATGTAGCTATTTGCATGCTGCACGCCACCTATCCACCTATGGCTGCCACACTACACGTAGGTGACTTTACTGGGCTCCTCCAGACCGGGACACAGGGTGATGAAAAGTTTTTGAAAAGTGGGTTTACTGTAAAGGATGCTGACAGTGGTACACAAGCTGGTGCTACACTGTAAAAACAAAAACTTGAGACTGCTGACCTTAATTTGATTTTTTGGTTCAATTGAAAAATCAATTAATTTGCCATATCAACTTTATCAAAGTAATTGTTCTAACTGTCTTTATTGATTTTTGTGTGAAACGTTAGCCTCACAATAACATTCAAGTTGGGCGGACGCACCTTTCTCTCTCTGACAAAGGGGTTTCTACGCAGAGTTTGCAGGGGTTTTCGACCACCGTGTGTCTTTTCGCCACTGCGTGGTGTTTTAAAGTGGTTTATTGTACAGGGTGCTGGACACCGGTACATGAGCCGGTGCTACACGGTGCCACGCGGGACATCTCCTGCAGTGAGCGTGTGTGTGCTGACGACTGGCTTATCATGTGCACATTGACTGCTGCACATTGATTAATGTAACGTGGTAATATGCCACAGGTGTGCAGCCTCAGCCGGCACCCAGGGTCCAATCAGTCTGCCTGGGGCCAGGTGAGGCTGCTTAACCCTGCCATCGACCGCGCACACGCCACGGTGAAGCTTTCAAGCGTGAATAGTCCAAAAATACGCTGTTTAATTTTAGTTTTTTAGACTAAGGCCACATTTACACATAGCCGGGTATCTAGAAAAACAAATATTCCCCCCCCCCCCCCCCCCCTCCGTTTTCAATAATAACATTGTGCACACAACATCGTTTTCAAAAATGTTGTCATTTACATCAACCTACATAAATAGAATAAAATACATCTATGTTTACGGCCAATGTTTACAAAATGTAAACATAGGGCGCATGACGTTAAGCGTTTTCTGCATAAACATTTTCAGCATAATCGTTTTCTGTGATGAAAAAAAAACAGGGTTTTTGTGTAAATGAGAGGCCAAACCGCAGGGATATATCTGCGTGTTCCCTTGGTGTAAACGGGGCCTAAAAGCAGGTGTGCTCGCCCAGGTCTGTTGTTCAGCGGCTGGCAGGCGGGCGGGCGCGGGGTTCCTCCGCGTTCCACCGGTTTTAACAATAGTGACAACCCGCCAGGAACGTCCCGGCATAAAAAAAAACCGAACGTAAAACGTACAACGGCGTGGCACGAGCCCTGTCGGCGGGCGCACGCAAACCATCACACATCCCATCACACATCCCAATAGCGGTTTATGTCGTTTGAAAGTGTTTGTTTTTTTTGGTTCTTTTTTTTACACGAAAGTTTCGAAAGATATTGCACGCAAATTACAGCTCCGCTCGGGGAAGTAAGGACGAGAGCAGCCGCATGAGTCCTGGTGTGTCCAGCGGTGTGTGTGTGTGTGTGTGTGTGTGTGTGTGTGTGCACCTGCCAAGCCAAGCTGTCGGCCAGCGGCACTCCGCCATAGAGTCACCGCTTGGTCAATATTTCTCCACAATAGGTGAATTACAAAGCACCCCGCCCTTAACAATAGCCTAGCAAAACACGCAATTAACCCGGATAGGTCAGAAACATTTCAAAATGCTTCCAATGGAAATGACGTTGTTGTTAAGTAGTGTGCTCCAATGCAGTAAAAAGCAGGTAAAAAAAAAACTGTGTGAATGGCCTGTAGAGCTCTGGTGTGAATGCAACGCATGTAGAACCTATGAGACGCATGTTAATTCAATTCTAAAACTCTAAGAGTCTTTGGATACGCCTACTTAATCCGGTTGAGATTCGGACCGTTTTACTCAAGCAGAGTTTTGGGGTATCTCTTGCGTCCCTATAAGTCAGAACACAGAACGACTGTGGGAAAAACAACATCAAAATTATTGATTATTCGTCAACCGTTACGACCGGCGCCCACCCCGCATGGCCGTACTTCAGTGGGGGGCAAAGGTTCACGTCATGGCTAGTTAAGCCCTATGGATTAAGTCCAAAGAAGCAATTTTGGCTTTGCATTATCGCCTCTTTTTTTTTTAACAGCTATAATTTAATTATAAAAAGAATAACTAATAAAAAAAAAAGTTGTCCCATTAAGGGGTCGCTAATGCCTTGGACCCGACATGTTTGGTGTGTGCCCGGTCGCCTGGCACCTCGTGTACAGTATCCCTCTGTTTGTGCGTGTGTGTTTGCGTTTTGCGTTGTCACCTAATCTGTGTGTGTGTACGTGCGGCGAGTGTCGCGGCCGGCACACGCGCGCGTCCTTGTGTTTGCCCATCAGCACAACCTTGTATCATTTTCGATCCATCCCCGCAAAATGCCAATTTCCTGGATCCCCCCCCCCCCCCCACCACCACCACCACCATCACCACCACCACCGACCCACGCGTTCGGGATCCACAAACACACACACACACTCACACACACACACACACTCACACACACACTCACTGCGCCGCCTTAGCCTCCTGATGGCTCAGCGCCGCTATCTCGTAAATGTCAGCAGCCGGGGCTGTTGTTCTTCTTTATGTGACATGACTGGGAGCCCCGGCCGGCCCCTCTTCATCTTATTTTAACACCCTAGGGCCCCCGCGGTACACAGAGGCACACAGCCAGGGAATTACCTCAACACGGCCCTTTATGTCGCCGCGGTGCCCGGCCACATGACACGGGGAGGGAGGAGAGCTCTGCGGGACTTACTTTTTAATCAGGAGCGTTAGGACACATGATTGTCACGGAGCCGGGGGCGGGCGTCTGTGCAGAGAGGAACAACAGGAATATGGCTTTTTACTTATAGGTACAATATGCAACGTTTTCTTTGTTGAAAAATGTGCCCTTGAATATGCCTTTTAACGCCACGGTGGTCTGAGTTGATTGCTCTGACTCTGAGACAGTGTGCTGAAATGTCTTGTGAAATCTCCACAAGGGTGGGATTTGGAGAGGGTGGGGCGAGGGGAGGGCTGAGGAGCCGAATTTTACATTTTTTCAATGAACAATGTCAATGAACAGTAATGACTTTCAATGAAGACTTACCTGTCATGAATTATAATTTACTCAATTATTTAGCAGCTGCTTCATCCACAGGGACAATTTTCTTATAGAGAATGAACACTCACCCACCCATCCACCCACCCACCCGCCCACACACACCCACCCACCTACCTACACACACCCACACCCAGAGTTTCTACACCCGATGATGGAGATGCAGTCCACCTGTAGACGACCATGAGCAAGACGCTCTGCCCTCTGGCCGTAGCCAACCAAAGACAATTTTGGTTGACAAAAATTCGGCCAAAACTCTTCGACCACCTATTGGTCAATCGGAGGGAAAAAAAGGGGAAAAAACTATCTGCACATTATCTCTAGAATGATTTAATCAACCACAGTGCACTTTGCCTGGTAGCCTGTATGGTTCTGTGTGGAGGAAGTCGGTGGGTTTCAGATCCACTCGTACTCCGAGTCGGACCCTCGTTACAGCAGAGCTGACGGCCCGCCACGCGTCGGAAGGTCTGATGTTCCGTCTCGGTTCTGTTCTGTGTTTAAAGGTCCCATATTATGCAAAATGCACTTTAGAGCGGTTTTCTATCAATAATATGCATCCCCGGCCTGTCTACAATCCCTCCTGATATGAAAAAAGTTCATGATCTCGTTTTTTTGCTTTCTTAGTCTTTAGAAAATGTGCGCTAAAACGGGCTGTTTGAGAAATGGTCTGCAAATGACGTCAGCAACAGACTCGGCCGCTCCCCTCAGGCTGGTGGCAACGCCTCCGGTGAAGGTTTGCCACGCCCCTAACAAAGTTTCTAAACACCGCCATTCCTCCATTATTCCGCTCGCTAGCGTTGCTCCGGTTGTCACAATGGCGAAGGTACGAGCTGGAAGAAGTGGTTGCTCTGTTGTTGGCTGCACAAATGAGCACACAACTCTTTATAAACCTCCCTCTTCGGAGGTTCTGAGGACTCAATGGGTGAATTTCATTTTTGATGGTGATGTCCCTACAGCAGTTCCCAAAGTGCTGTATGTGTGTGCTAACCATTTCACGTCGGACTGCTTCATCAACGAGGGACAGTATAAAACTGGATTTGCTAAATCCCTGCGGATTAAAAATGGATCGGTACCAACTGTCCGCGATCCAACTACGAACGTGGAAGCTGTAAGTTTGAACATTTTATTCTGATTTACTGTTTAGCCGGCTTGGCGGCCCCTGTTAGCATGGCAGCTAGTATAAAGTACTGTTGGGCCGCGACATAGTCTGCTTATACTAAAGTTACGTTAAAACTAGGGCCGGGACTTTAACGCGTTCATTAAGATGAATGAATGACACAAAAATAACGCATTTTAATCGCCCTTATTTTTGCAACGCGGAACGTTTATTACTGGGTGAGTTTCAGGTTTACCCATTATACTGGAGCAGTGATCACTGCCTGAGGCGTTTTGAACGCAGCTCAAACCGACTGGTGCCTCTGCACGGCGACCAAGCTTTGATAAACACGCACCGGTTTACAGTATCGTCCCGCATTTTAGCGGTCGTGGCCACGAGTGGCCGTGGAGCTGAGAACAGCAGAGTTTCCTCTGCTGCAGCAGAATAGCGGACATGTCGTAGCTACAGACATGTCACTGTCTCGGGTGCATTTTGTTATTATAGGACTTCAACCTCAGAACTCTCTGTCATCAGACTGTCCTGGCCTGTCCTGTGCATACAAACAAACAAACTATGTTTTGTTGCTTACCTTATGTATTCAGTCATTATTCAATGGTATATTAAAATGCATGTGAAAAAAATGTTTCTCACTGTTCTCAGATACATAGTGGGGGGAGGGATGATTACATTTGTTCTGAGAAGATGTTTTTTTCTAACCCCTGTGTGCTTGTTATAGACCAGCTCATCAAAAACATCAACGGCACAGATTCCTGCATCAAGAGATATTGCACGCCAGACAGAGATGGAAACACGTTGTGTAGGCACACAGCTGTCCTTCAAGACTCTACGGGCTTCTTACAGGAGTGCAGGTAAACAGCCAGCTTCATTAGGCTGCATTTACTTGGGAAGAAGTTAGTAAGGAGTTACATGTTATCATAAATATAATAAAGTTTCTGACATTTTAGATTTTTTTCTTTTGTTATTACAGACTCTACTTGCCGGCAATGTACTACAACGAAAACGCCAACCGACCACAAGCAAAGACGGACCAAGGTGTACCCCTCTTCAAGGTGCACTTCCCGAAGGCATTGAAGGGAGAGTGTAGAGCAAAACCCCTAAAGACAGAGCCAACATACAGTAAGAGTTTACTTTTTAATTTTTTATACCAAAACTAAAGGATTTTTTTTTACTTGTTGCACTTACAATCTATAAACATTTCAACAATAAATAACTGTATAAAGTTATCACACACACACACACACAAACCTTATGAAAAATAATAAATTAGATAAAGTGTCAGGAGGTAATGAGCAAAACACTTTCAGTCTCTGAAAAAAGTAAACAATGTCTGTGCATTTCTTGTATAAAACAGGGTATGTAGTGGACATGATGGACCTCATCTTCGAGAAGGTGTTTATGGACCCGGCACCCTACACTGATGCAGTCCTGGCAATCCCTGTTCCTGAAGACCTTGCTGCACAGTTTGAGCGGCCAGACAAGGAGGAGGTCATTGCGGGTTATGTGTCCCGCTTCAATCAAGTAGCTGTTTGAATCCCACATAGTGACCTGTGGCATCAGGAAACTCCGTTTGGATTCTAAGGACCACACAAGCTGGGATGACGACCCGGATTCTGCGTCCCAGCAAGCCCCAACACCAGCTCACAAAAGAGCGATATGCAAGGTACCTGTAACGACTTCAAGCAATTGGACAAGATATAGCAATTACTTTTTTGTTTTGTATCCCATTTTATTTTTATGGATTGCCTGCTAAAACATATGGCTACTAAGAGCACTATCCCTCCTCTCGTCTCCTCCCCTCTACTACTACCACTAAACTATTTTCACACACTCTCTGTGTTTCTACAGATACTCCATCCCTGAGTCTACACCTGCGTGGTACCTGTCAACCTGCTCTAACACCGGCCTGCCATCCATCCCATCGGGCTGACATGTTTCCTCCTGCCCCTACTCCCACCAGAAGCTTTGTTGCGTTGAACATTGAATGTGTTTATGTGGAGTTGTACATTTTTTTCTTGTCTATACGCATCTATTATATATATCTATTATTTTGTTATGCTACTTTGTTTTGATTAGCACAGTTATAACTTATTTGTTAGTAATGCAATGTCAATAAATGCTTAAAAAGTGTCTACAAAATTTGGCTTGCATTCTGGAGCGAGTATACATTGAGGCATACAGGCTCCAATCCAGGATGGTCCACCATGCATTTCTGGTTCCCCTCAACCTCCTGCAGCCGTCTGGTAACCTGCAAACAAGGTACTAAAAATAATAAATGCCATTTTGTTTCAGAAGTATGAAATAAACCATAATCAAGACAAACTAGTTTTCACTTTGAATATGTAGATACTACCTGTGCTATCTCAAGACAGCAGACATTTTCCTGCTCTGTGGGAATGGTGTTGCAGTTTCCACACAAACACCTGTCAAAAGAAAATTAGTTAGAATTTCACTTGAATGCAAGTACACAAGCATAGTTGGATAAGAAGTAAGATTTTCCTAACCATGTCAAGTGCATAAAACTTGTGACATTTGAATAATGTTGAGATGGAAAACAGTGGCATTTTAATCAACATTACACTGCCTCGATTTTCTACCAGAATGACACATTACTGATACAGACAGACATATTTATGCTGAAATACAAAAGTAAATCCTAAAGACCTAGAACAGCAAACGTCAGGGTGCTGTTACGATGAAACACCTCTGCTAAAACAATCACAAACTTTGCAAAATATAGAATTTAGGTTAGGCCTACTATGCAAGCATCGTTTGATAGCCTACTAGTTTCTACATTATACATTTATCCGTAGATAGGAAGAATACAGTCAAGAGAGATAAGTATAATGTTACTACACTATTTACAAAATTGCTCATTCACCAAAAAAGCTCGAAGTAACAAAGATACAGCGAAGACGTAACCGTTAGCAGGAGCTAACATGTAAGTAACAGTGTAATAACACACAGAACGTAAAAAAATTAATATATCAAGTCGCATGATATAGCCTATGTAACTTACCATTCAGAAACCTCCTGCGGCAGCCGCAGAGTAAGAATTTCAGCCGGAGTCTCTCCCTCTGGGTCAGATTCAGGCTCAAACTGGTAGGGTTGAACTAGAGTCCTTTAGAGAGACTAGAGTCTCTCTATAGTACTCTAGGTTGAACCACAGAGTTTCTGCCAGCCATTGGCCGAGTCAGTCTGTAAACATTAGCACATGGCTATGGAGCCGAGGCTCGGCTCCGTAGGGACCACGCCCCTCGCAGAGAGGTGGGCGTGGTCTGGTGTAGCTCATTTACATAAAAGAGACAGGCCCTGAAACAGACCGTTTTGAACAGAGCTGTTTTTAGGTGATGAAGAGAGACCTACAATATTTGATCCAAAGGCAATTTTGACCAAAGCATGTCACAGACATGTCTTTGACACACCTGGGAACTATTTTAATTTGTGGAAATGGGGCATAATATGGGACCTTTAATGTGACGGGTCCACACGGGTGACACTGAGATGCGTGCCAAGAGGCAGATTCTGATGTGTTCACACTCATAGTTCACACTCAGGAGTTAAAACGCAAACGTGGGCCGAGCATTGCAGACAACATGAAAACAAATTTAGGTAAAGAAAAAAAGTCAAGCCGAACATTTTTTGATGATGCGTCTGTACCATTTTGTCTTTTGTCTTTTTACCAAAATGCTGCCACACCAACCACTTCTTCGGCATGGTGTCAATTAGTTCAGAGCTATGTTTTGACTTAAATCGTAAATCTTAAGAGTCTATTAAACAATACGAATATTAAAACAAGCGACTGTGCCTTGAATATTATTTTTTATTCTTAATTATTGTTATTTCTATCACAGTACCGGCTATCACCAAAAAATAAAATACATCATCATAGGTACCTCCTCACCGCTGAAAATAATGGGTTTTAGAAGCGCATTTCCCCTTATTAACACCAACGATCGTCCGACCAAATTACATTTTTTGTTTGAACAAGTGCGTATCGACAAACCAATCGACCAGCCGACCAGGACTTGAAAGCCCTACTGCCCTCTACCTGCTCCTAAATTACATTCGTCCACAAACGCAACGATCAAAGACACTTTGGATAAAAGCATGAAGTTCAAAAGCACGAGTTTTAATTGGCTCAAAGTTGCTCCTCTAAATGTCGAATGGGATGGGGGCCATGCCGAGTTATGTTAATTGTGCAGAATCCCGTGAATGTCTTTGTAAATTGCTAAGAGGTAATTTCTCTGCCGCAGTATTTCGCTATGACAGTGTAACATTTGACAAAGTTACTATTTGGCAAGGTGTCATTGAGCAAGGCACTTCACTTTTACAGTGGGTGAAAGAGTGAATGAGTGTGTGGGGTGTGTGTGTGTGTGTGTGTGTGTGTGTGTGTGTGTGTGTGTGTGTGTGTGTGTGTGTGTGTGTGTGTGAATAACATTAAAAAAAAGTATTGAGGTACCATAAAGGCGAAAAAGGCCCAATCTATCTACCATAGTGCATTACTTTTTACATCACTAGCCAACCAAACATGTTGCACTTGTTCAAAAGCAGACAGAAACCTGCTGGCCAGAAAAAAATACCACATTCTATTCTGATACCTGAAGTTGTCCTCTTGCCCTGGACTGCCATGTTTCTTTTGGATGTTTCCCAATACAAGCCTAATCTCTGTTTATCTGCAGCCAAAGCACAAATAATATTCACACAACCAGGAATGAGCCCCAACAGCTCTGAAACACTATACTGTCCACTAAGACTACAACATCCTAGTGCTTATCTCTTAGCTCCAGGGTCATCCCACAGACAGACACAAGGACAGGATGTAACCTAGCGTTGTGGTTAGCCAGCAAGCCCTGCCCGGTGGCTATATTGGGTTTTGACGTAATGCTTATCAATAGGGCTGGTACATCAGAATGCATCAAGGGATTTTTCTTTTGTGTAGGCCATTTTGAGAGTAGTCTCAAGAGAGTTGCAGTAATGTAAAATCCTTAATAAACGTAATTTTACCATATCTTAGGCTAATCAAAACTTA
Organism: Urophycis tenuis; assembly: GCA_036785325.1. NCBI lineage: Eukaryota > Metazoa > Chordata > Actinopteri > Gadiformes > Phycidae > Urophycis > Urophycis tenuis. The sequence continues at coordinate 415,272 of JAXIVH010000131.1, forward strand.
GTTTTGCCATGTCTCACATGGGAAACTCTGTGGCGGTTTCAAACACAGCAATGTCACCACATGGTGACAAACAATTTAATGATCCGACGACGTCATGATGTCCAAACCCGTACAGAGTGGCAGGGGGATGAGGGCGGGCACTCACGCTCCTACACGTCCAACCACGGCCAGACCCGAGGTTCTGACAAGAGGAAAACAGGCCGTTTGAGCGGTGATTTACCTCAGGACAGAGAGTTCCAGTAACAAAGGCCCAGCGTTGGCCAATTGAGCACTTCCATATATACAACGGTTTTACGAGTTGCTGGCAGAAGGGCCAGTCGAAGAGGAAACTAGATGGTTCATTATTTGTTTTTTCTTTATTAGAGCTACAAACCCCCCCAGCCCCAACCCCCCCCCCCCCCCAAAAAAAAAAAAAAAACGAAAAAAAGATGATAATAAATGTCAAGATCACCAGGTTTACCCCCTCGGGGTGGTCTGTTTGTACTTGTAAACTGTGGGAAGTAACGACCAAATGTGCCATTAAATGCAGTGACTGAATCACACACTTGTTTGCTCAGTGTGTTTCCTGGGTAATACGATTTCTGCCCCGCTTTTGGATCCCCTCTCGGCAATCACATTAGATTTCAGTTCAATCGAATCTCAACCGAAATAAAATGGAACACAATTTGATCTGATCCTATACATCATAGGAGTGCAATGTTTCTCAAAAAGAAAAGTTGTACATCTAATATATCCATTCACATATTTCTAATGCTGTTGGTGTTTCAAGTGTAAAAATTGCTATGAAAATAGGTGTAGAAAAAAATAAATTTTAGAAAATGTGATGATAAAGATCACTGGCATCAGTGTCCAACTAGGCTAAGGGGTGTTTTTTTTATCACCATTGTGTGGGTTTAGGATTGTCAACAGACATGAACCATGCAAAGCTCTACGAGACTGTATATGGTAACTGTTTTACTAGTTTTTTACAATCAACCTTACTAGAAAAAAATGTGTTACTTCAAAGCCCTCCACAACTTAGCCCCTTAGCCCACCTATCTTTCACCTACCCCTTCTCGTTGCCTGCGTTCATCTTCTGCTGGCCTTCTGAACATCCCCTCATCACGCCTCAGCACCATGGGTGCTGGAGCTTTCAGCTGCACTGCTCCCAGGCTCTGGAACTCCCTGCC
>JAXIVH010000131.1:421440-423940 GCA_036785325.1 Urophycis tenuis
TACATCGCTCCGATCTGGACTCATTACGTCCTCAGTTCCAAAAGTCAATCCGAGCAAACTTCTGAAAATAAATAAATAAATTAAAATCGTCTTCGAAAAAAGGAGAAAACCCTTCCCAGCTGGCGCACACGCTCTGAGACACGGCCCACAATAAACAGGATGTAGTACAGAAAACTTACACCGGATTCATTTTTCATTTCTGTCTTCTTCATTTCCATATCATGAAGATAGCGTGTCTTTACAGATTTCCCCTCTTTAATCACTAACCAGGGTAAACACAAATGTTTCCCTGGGAGACAAAAACATGAGCTCCGCCTGTCACTTTCCTCGCTCCTTCCCCGTCCTTTACCTTCACTTCTTGGTAAACCACATTTTTTACTCTATTACCCCGTGGAACGGTCAGTGTCCTAAATTGTGGTGTTTGTCATGAATATGAATCAGTCGGGGCACGAGACATCAAGTGCCTGATGAAAGAGTTTAACGTCAGCGAGACAGCTTTGAACATTTGTCCCACCCCCGTGTCAGATGTTTAATGTTTTCTAATCAATCACCTGTGTGTTTAAAAGTCTGAAGAACATTATGTTTTGCCTTTCTCACCTTGTCAGCCTGTTTCTCCATTCAAATCATAGTCTCATCTGCAAAGTATGGCAAAAACATTTGAAAGATAAAGAAAAAAATTGCCTACATTTGTATTAGCTATTTTATGTTCATATGTATTTCTATATATGTGCACAATATGCTTGTTTTGTATTACATTTTCTATTCTGTATGGTAGCATTTCTTGAGTGATCTCCCTACCGTTCTATTTTTTAGTTTTTGATGACAACTTGACAGGCATAACATATCATCAGATGATGTAATGACATGTTTTAAGTGCCTATTTCCTATTTCAACAGCATAACCCACTACAACACACAGATGGTTAGTGTGTTTCATCACCTTGGTGTGATCCACTGAAATACAGAATGATCCAATCTCATATTCCATTTGTGCTTTTTTCCCCCCACGGCAATTACTTACTTTTGTTGGACATATGTCACAGTAGGGAACTGCAATACACTCTAAATGTTATTTGATGTATCTAGAATCACTTGTAATGGATGCCATTTGGTGGATGCTCTCATCCAAAGTGTCTTACGATTCCATCTACAGCAGGGGCCACTGACCTTTCAGAACCTGAGAGCTACTTCAAAGGTACAGTGTAATACGAAGGGCTACTCGTTTGATAGCCTGCAAATTCTTCACATTCTTCTCGTCTTTGAACGTAGTGTTTGCAATTGTCATCATTGCTCCTTTCAAGTCCTCCCCGTCTGAAAAGTGTTTTTTGTTCTCTATCAAAAAATGTTCAGCTCTAAATTCAGGTTCAGTTGCTTTTTGTGACTTTTTCACCGACCTCGTGAAAAATGATCATTTGCCAAAAGCTGCTTTTAACTCCCAGGCCTTTTCTGCCCGTAGGGCACTGCCAGGCGGGTAGTTAGCATGGAAGCTAGTGTGACAGGTAATGTCTCTCCACATTGTGGTGCTTTACCATCGCCTCAGTCGCCCTGTAAATAAGACATACACACTTGCATTTTACTGTTGTAAAACCTTTCCAAGTTTTCTTTCTCTTTTCCGCCATGTTTTTCTTTTTTTTGTGGGTATGACCTGCGCTCACTAGCTTGTCTCAGCAAAGAGTGCACGCGATATTGAACTTTCCAGACAAGTTCAGAGTTCATAAAACATTATTGTTTTTAAAATGTTAAATTCAATATTGCCATTGCCTTTAAATCTACATCAATGTATTTTTAGAACATGCCCTGTGGGCAACTTGCGTGGTCCCTGTGGGCGCCCAGGTGCTCGTGGGCACTGTGTTGGCTACCCCTGCATTAGTGCATACATTACTAGCATGGGCAGAATTGAACCCCTAACCCAGGTAGTGTTAACGCCATATCAGCCCCCAGACAGGACCACCTTGTAGGTAATCTGGGCCAGTTTGCTAGTTGGCCATCAGTGGCGGACTGGCACCAAAAAGAGGCCCTGGCAATTTTGACAGAGAGGCCACATTTGTCTTCTCGGGTCACTTTATTTTTCCTGTAGGCCTAAATTACAGGAAAAATAAAAAAAATGTCATTATTATTTAGTTGAGTAGGCCTATTATTTTTCTTTTTTGTGGCCGCCTGCAGCGCCGCTTTATTTTTTATTATTTTTATTTATTCATTTATTTATTTGCGGCCGCCTATTGACGCAGCCGCTCTGCTTTATTTATTCATTTATTTATTTAGCCTATTTATTTATTTGTGATGCGGCCGCAGTGGCATTTGCCCACATTGCCCAATGGCCAGTCCGTCCCTGTTGGCCATACAGGTGCTTGCACGGTTAATCTTTCTCGTTGTCATAATTGCATGTTTCAGTTATTTCTGTTTAGTAAGTCTCGCTGAACTGCATGTGTGCAGGTTTTTGCTATGTATTCTAAGTCGTGCGGTATCTTCTGCACTGCCTGTTCTTGTTTCTCAAACTCCTT
>JAXIVH010000131.1:428940-451440 GCA_036785325.1 Urophycis tenuis
TTTTGTACTTTACATCCAACGGTACCAATCTCAAGTGGCACACATTTGTATTTCCCAACATTGATCGCTTAACACAAGTGAGCTCAGTCAAACCTAATGAATAGGAGGCTTCACACTGCTTTCAATGCGCCGGAAATAGAAATCCTCATTTGTCAAATAAATACTAATGTCTAATGGCCGGCAGAAACAAATACGCCTAATCAATACGACTATGCTCACTATTATGAGTAGGCTTAGCATTAATATAGTTGACTTTTTGAGTTATGGACTGCTCTGCAACCGGCTTGAAGGGTCCTTCACTTTATTGATGTTACCTTTATTTAAACAGAAACTCCCACTGAGATTACAATGTATTTTACATCATTCATTTGACAAAATGAAATACAAGAAACATCCACATACACACGCATAGGTATAACACATATATACTTACACGTACAAATAAATGCAATTTCATTCATATGTCATGAAGACGCAAAGATACTACTGCTTAGATCTCTTCAATCACCAATTTGGCATCCTTTGAGTGGTAAGCCGGATTCCTTCGACAGTCGGCATCTCAATCTACACTTTGGACTAGCTGTCTCTCAAATGTGCATCATAAAGATACGAGGCTATATAAGATATGATAATATAAGGCTGTTCTTAGCTGACAGTACGTTACTGAGTTATTGGTTTAGTTCTCCCTATAAAAGCGTGTATTCTTGCAGGGTAGTCTGCTCTCCTGATGAGGACATTTGACCCCCAGCCAAAGCGTGTGGGTTTCAGCAGCAGTGGTCTTGCCTGTACGGTAGCTTTGAGCAAGATGCCCTGCCTACACCCACTGAATGGTGTCATGTTTCTTAACACATTCCCTGTGAGTTGCTTTGGATAAAAAAGCCTATAATACATGCAAATAGCACTTCATGCGTTGTCCGACCGTGAAACACAAACAAAATCCCCATTATATTGAACTTATTCACTGCATCCTACAGGCCCACGCGGCTTCAACGTCAACCGGGTTTCAAACCGGAATCCATGTTTTTCTGAATATAATTAAACCCATTCCAGTCAGGAATCCCTTGGATCATCCTCCGCGCTGACAAAAGTGAAAACAAGAAAGAAACAACAACTGCGTCAAAACGACGGCCGATCACATCTGGCCATTGTTTGCGTGTCGCCAGACGCACAAACAGAGGCCCGGGCGAGACAAGGATCAGGGTGGCCACGCTGGGAATTGCGCGACGCCAGTGATTTGTCTTCCGTTGACACTGGGAGGGCTCATTATGGACGTAAGCGCACACCACTGACTTTAAATAGGTTAATTAAGACTGTCTCATAGCAACGGATGACAGCACCAAAGCAGCCATCGGCCTAATTAAAACGCTTATAGCCATCCGTTTGCCAGCCTAATCACGCTGTCATCCCCCGGTCTCTCTCTCTCTCTCTGTCTCCCCAACAATGCGACCGAGAGGCTGTCAAAATATATGCGCTTTTGATGTGTAAAGCCTCGCCGTCTCATGCAGTAGGACAGCATTAAGGAGCGCCATTATTCCAAGCCACGGTAAACATTTTTGACAGTTTTACAACCCGATCCCAAAGTAAATCGGAGAGCACCGCGGGATAAACACCACAAAGGAGCGTCTGGAATCACGTTTTTTTACACCTAAAGTGTAACTTTTTGGGCTGTTTGAATAGGAACGGACACGCTCATCCCAAAGGGGAATGAATGGAGATGTACAACGACGTGGCCTATTGAATTTGTCGTCAATCACGCACGATAACGTCCTGGGTTCAGACCATTTCATAGTTTTTCATAGTTTGAAATATGTGTTGACATGCCGTGTCTCAGAAGTTGTAGTATTCTAACAACCTCATCAATGAATCAACCATCCATTTGAAGTCAACGGCTGGATCAGTGAACATGCCTTTGTTTTTCTGTGCATGGTCTTTTTCCACAAGGGAGATGCGGTGAGAGCAGGCTGAGGTTTACTGATTTTGTCACTTTTTTTCTCTCGACGATGGGCTTTGTGCCCATGTGTTCACATTACAGAGCCCCTCGGTGTGTGTATCACGTATCACACCAACCCTCGGCATTCTGGGAAAAGCGGGACAACAGTAAATACCAGTCATACAACAATATAGTACCCCACACACTTTATATATATACATATTCACATACTTTTGGATCAGGGCTCAAAATGTATCTGTATCTTGCACATTGCATCATCATTGCATTAAAATTTAATGTTCCATTTCCCTTTTTTAAATGATGGTCTTTTAATGATTGTCCTCTTGATTTGTTTATAATGGGAAATCCTACCGCTGCAAAACACTAGCCTTTGTGTTTGAAGGGTGTGTTAAGAATAAACGTGCCTTGCCTCACACATGCACATTGTATAGGCTACATGTCGATGTTGGTCTCTTTTCTGTCTTTTTGTATTCAATGACGTAAACGACAAGAGTCAAGTGTGTATGTTTATGTCCAGTACACCTTAAAAGACTGCTTCACTTTCTATTATTACAATGTGGGAAGTATATGAAAATGAACAATGATTAACTTTCCTTTATGTTGCCTGCATCCAAATCCCCCTGCTACTTTTGACTTTTGCTGGCAGATGAGCGTCAGAGATCTGCTTTCTTCAATATTTTCTGCTTGCATCGTGTTGTTTTATGTATTTTATGCCCTACTCTCACCAGGTCACTTTCTTTGGATGTGCAAATATACTTGGCAAGGAAAAATAATTCCCATTTTGATACTACGCGCAGTGTAACGCTTCAAAGCTGGCTGAAAATCAGTCAAGTAGTCCTTTAAAAACAATATTTACCTTCAATGTCATACACTTCTGTATTTGTCCAAAAGCCCATTATAACACATACCTAGGGAGACCTGTTGCTATGCTTCACAGAATCCATCTTCACAAAACGCTGTTATATTGTGCTGGCGGAGGAGGACGAGGATTTACATCGACAGCATGTGTACGTCGACTACACATACTGCAAATATGGAAGAAGGGCCAGGGTGACTCCCAGCCCAAGGCTGTGGGGGTCAAACCCAAAATGTCTGCAGCAAAACAGGTATCCCTGTTAAAACTAACATACCGTCAGTGGTTTTGGATGAAAGTGTCTGCCTACTATGGCATGGGGCTTGCTTCATGGTTACCCGCCGCTTCTACTTCTAAGTGACTAGAGCAAGGCACCAACAACCAGCAGGACTGTGGGATGACCCCTGCGAGCCGACCTCTGCTCATTTGTCTGATCAATTCTTCCACGCGGTGCCCTTTGTCCATCAAACCGGGCCTCTGTGGGGTGTTTTTTAAACATTTAATTTGTTTTGCGACCGTGCCAGAGACTCTCATAGCTGCTGGTTGCCAGAATAAACAATACGTGTGAGTGAGTGAAAGTGAGGTTTTATTGCCTACCGTCAAATAAGGAGGAGATGAGAGAAATGATTAGCTGCTCTGCGTAGCGGAGGCTGGCAGCCGAACAAACACTCCTGTATATGAAAGCAAACTCCTCATAAAGGAAGAGATGGCTCCTGCTGACTGATTTATTACTTCGACGCAATTCTGTAATTTATTAGCTGTTATTTTTGCCTCAGGAATTGTACCAAGGTAAGACGTGAAGATGGCAAAACAAGGTGGGTTCTATACTCCCCAACTCCTGTTATGCAATTAAATTTGTTTAATATAAACGACAGAAACACTGGCTTGTGAGTTTTAGTCAGTTTAGAGGTACTGTGTGCAAAATGGATGAATGACCTTAAGATACATGAACTGTGTTGATAAGTTCAAAAGTACAATATGCTGATGTTCTTACTTTACATTATCATTACATTTAGGGCATTTAGCAGACACTTTTATCCAAAGCGACTTGCAAAGAGTACATTTGTCATAAGAAGGTGAAACCTTTCATTGCTGCTAATACAGTAAGAAAGTCACCAGAACAAGGTTCAAGCATTTCAATTGCTAGATTAACCATTGCTAGTATAGTTTGTATACTAGCAGTGGTTTACTATATTACTATTACTTTACTATGAGACACCTTTATCCAAAGTGCCCTGCAGTGGTTTCAGATACATCCAGACTTCAGGGAGCAGGTAGGGGTGAGAGCATCTTCCTGACGGGAGGACTTGGCTTTAGATAACTGGAGATCAAACCCTGATCAAACACGTCAACCCTGCCTGCTCAACATAAACATGCCTTTCTTCTTCCCCTCCAGTGGCTACTCAAATCAATGATTATTAAGATTTTCTAGCTTAGCTTTGAGTAAGACACTCACACTCACACACGTCAACCCCCCCCCCCCCCCCCCCCGCCCCCAATAAAAAGAAAACATGGATGAACTTCTGGTGCTCTGTCTTCCAGATCTCCCGGTGAGAGAAGAGACGCCTGGCATTCCTTGCTCTCCATGAAGATATTTTTCAATAATAGCAACCGCTCTCCCCGCCATTGTAGCGCCATCTGTTCGGCGAGCCGCATTGAAACAGGTTCCTCCGCGCCGGCCGCAGGGTAAATACCATTCAATATCAGTTATGATCAAAGGCTTTGAGCTTGACTCTGGGGGCCCTCCTGGGTGACCGTTTGCCGGTAATTGCCGGTTTGAAAAAAAGAAAAAAAAAAAGGAAAAAACAACATCCCTGGCTTTTGTGAGTTTCTTTGAGCCGCGCTACAATAGGACTTTGGAGATCAGAGGTGGGCATTTAGCACACCGTTTAGCGAGACGGCTCTCTCGCTAGAGATAGGGCCATACGGTGTCACGCTCAAAGGGGGAGGGACAGAGATGGGGCGCTCTGGGAAAAAAAAAAAAACACACACACACACAAGGAGACTCAGGGGGCCGTTATCCCCAGTCTGTTTGAATGATAGCTTGGCTATTTTTTTTGTATGTAAATATATTTAGGATGTTTAGGATATTCCGGCCATTACGTTTGAGGACAGTGAAGAGAGCCAACAAAGCAGATGAGGACAAAGGAGGCGTGCGCTTGCAGGATATGACCGCGGGTTCGGAGTGCCCCACCCCCAACACTCGTTAGCGAACGTGCTATGTCATAATGCTGTGTCACTTCAACAACAGTTCTGATGTTTTTCCGCCCAACTGAGCCGGATCACCTGACGTCGACTACACGGTCGACATCGCTTCAATTCAGTCACTGTGTCGGAATATCATTTAGAGAAAACAAACAAGTGTGGCGATATCCAACTTATCGCTTTGTATCGTCACATTCATTCAACATAACAACCTGTGCCCCTCGCGTGCGTTTCGTGGCTGTGGACAATAACAATAGGTGTGTGTGTGTGTGTGTGTGTTGGAGGAGGGTATTTATCACTGAAAAGCAATTAACCTCACATTACCATGCATAAGGAGCCCTGAATCTCCCAAATTAATCACTGTAATCAGATTCTCGTCTTGTGCGAACGCGGGGCCTTTTGTTTTATTTATTGTGCCCTTAGCTTCCAATTAATCTCGCCGTGAGTTTCTTACAGTGAAATTTCCTCTGACATGCCTCATTTCACTTGCGAGTAATATTATTTGGCTGTGGGACTCGGTCATAGCTTTTCATCTGCAACACCATTTTAATTCTCTTTGTTCCCTCGCTTACGCCACCTCTCTCTCTCTCTCTCTCTCTCTCTCTCTCTCTCTCTCTCTCTCTCTCTATCTCGCTATCCCACATGTATAAGCGCCGGGGTTTGTTGTTGCTCCATGTTTGAGGAATATTTGAGTTTTTGTTTCACTTCAACCTGTGACTTGGAGATACATTGGTAAACAACTTTCATCGTTGTTTTTTATTTTACTTTATTTTATTTATTTATTTTTTCAAATACTCCAGCGGTAAAAAGAAAAAAGAAATGAAAGGGAACAATTTTCCCGTGACGTGAAGGACACGTGCTCGGCGGTTCCCGGGCGGTTCCCGGGCCTCCGTGGTTATTCCCAGCCATGAATGGCCGATCTTAATTGGAAAAAGACGCCATTTCCCCAGCCCCTGTCGGGTCAGAACCGCGCTATTACAGAGGCTAAAGATGAAGGAAGAAAAAGAAGAAGAAATTAAAAGTGAAGCCAATTGCTTTAAAGAATGAATGTGAGCAATAGTGAGGTTTGGGGAATGGGGGGTGACGGGGGGGGGGGGGGGGGGGGGGGGGGGGGGGGGGGAAGAAATAGAGGGAACCGCAAGACAGGAAGATGGATGTGGCTAACAGTCATAGTTTGCAGCATTTTAATTGCCTGTGAAAATGTCATGTAATATCCCTCTGGATGGGCTTTTGTTATTCTGCGGGTGAAACATCACCCTGGGGGCTGAGTGAGAGGTGGGGGGAGAGGGGCCTGGCAGGACGCTGGCTCGCTGGCGGCCATGTTGGACGTATTATGATAATGGTGTCCAGATTCTGAATGACACCCAGGTCAAGAAATGAAATGTCTTATAAATGACGACTGACTAGGTAATGTTTCCAGCTGGATGGGGTAAAAAAAAGGAGGAGAATTGTTAATAATATGAAGAATGCATTGCATTGAAAATAAGTACTTTTGTGTGCTTTTTCTCCCCAAAGTTTCACTGTATTTCACTGTATTTTTTTTTTTCTGGATCTAATCACACTTATTCTACTCAAACGTTGGGTGGTTACATATTAAGTAGTATTGTTGACTCATCGGTGTCTTTAGATCTTCTACCAGCAAATAAATGATTAAAACATTTGTACATCTTCTACATGGTACTGGAAGCATGTGTATCACATGTTAGTAGAAACATGTACAATAACAATGTAAAAATCCACATTTGCTACATTTTACCTTCTACATTTGAGTAGAGTTGTAATCAATACTAAGACTAAAGTGCTGATTGGCTGCCTGAAAACAAGTCTGTCATGGCAGAGCTTCATCTTCCCTGCACCATGAAAATCTCCGGGCCAAAAGTCTGTTATCGCTGATGGAAACAGAACAAAGACTTCCATTTTCTAATAAAGTAATTTGCTCTCCAAAAAAGTGACTCTCTTGCCTTCACATGAATGTATTTCCAGGTATCTCAAGCCTGAAGGGCCATTTAGCAAATCCTCTTTTTGATTCCAAATAGCTCCTTAATGCATTGTCCCTTTCTTGGAGCAGCCATTTCAATTAATTCCCTTGCATAATGCATGATTACATTAAACAATCCAATAAATTGATATGGAGACGCTGGCTAAGAGAAGACTGTGTTAATGGAGTTACTGCTCTCTGGGATGAATTCATTATCACACGTAGGGGGAACATGTGAGGAGGTCCAAGTGAATGGTCCATCTTTGCTCACTCTCAGGGCGGGATCCTGTATAGTGGCACAAGACTGGGCGCTAGGTTCAATCCCCAATGTCAGCAGCCATACCCGTAGGCGCCCTTGAGCAAGACACTCAACCCCCTCCCTGCTCTTTAATCACATCTAGCTGAATTCACTGTTAGCACCTTTGGATGAAGAGTTTACTTAATGCTTAATCTTCAATTCCATGTGGTTGATGTATCACCGGTCAGAGTTGTACGTTTCAAACCACATCAAGGTTTTCCAAATGTAATTTTATGTATTCTAAATGTTTGAAAAAATAAGATTAATGAGACAAAGGTTTGGTAAAGACTTTTGTTTTGCAAAAGACTTCTACATGGCAGACCCACCAATTGGATAAACCTACAACCAATCAGAGCAACGAACCGTGTGACACATCAGCGGCAGCCATCTTGGTTGTTTATGAAATGCCTCAACACGGTCCCATAGGACGCTCCACTATTACAGTCATCATATTAAACCTGCACCATATTAGATAAGTTGCGTCTGGTTCAAAGGCTAACCTTCCATGTCAATCACATACAATTCATTTTGTACAGCCTCACCATACCCCTGAAACTAAAGCAAATGTACAGAAAAACCCACGTATTTACATTTATCAATGACTACAATACAGCTAAAGCCCAGTCGCAGTGAGAGCTCTAGAACTACAAACATGGTGGCGAGTTAGACACCGGGGGTTACATCCATGATGACGATGATGATGATGATGATGATGATGATGATGTTGATGATGATGATGATGATGATGATGATGATGATGATGATGATGATGATGATGATGATGATGCTAGCCCAGAGCTAGCTATGACAGTAAATAGGCAACCAGAGCACAGTGGTTCAGCAAACTTGGGCTACGGCTCGGGTTTCTGGAGTCCTGTGATCTCGGTTACAAAGAGAGTAGCATCATTAACATGGACTAGAACCTTCCATGTCCACAAGGCAGACGGAGGGAAGGGAAGGTGGTGGTGGTGGTGGTGGTGGAGGTGGTGATGGGGGCACAGGGAGGTGGTTGTGGTGGAGGCAGAATAAAAAGGTTGGTTGATGAAGGGACTGAAATAGAAGGTATTAAGACAGAGAGCGATACCAAGAGAGAGAGAGAGAGAGAGAGAGAGAGAGGGGGGAAGACGAGAGGAGATAGCGGGGAATTGGTAATTTGAAGACTGCCGACACTGAAAAGGAGCGACAGAGAGAAGAGAGAAAGGAGGAAAAAAAACAAGAGTGGGAAAAAGAAATGTGGTAAAAGCGGTGAGATAAAGAGAGCGAGGGAGAGACGGAGCGCTGAATAGACAGAAAGAGAAAGAGGAAATGACATTGTGCTCAGTCTCAAATAAAGACTCTCCTTTGGGCCATGTTAGTGAGCACTCCTACAGTTTGTGATCCTGTAAAGGCCTTGCTCTCTGCCTCAGAACTTATTTTGTTGCAGACGGGCAGACTTAAAGGGAAGCTGCCATTTTCACATGTGGGTAGCACTGCTGCATATGCATGCTGATGCAACATCAACCTTTTTTCCACAAAAACGTATTTTACAAAAAAAAGAAGCATTACTGATTTAATGAATTACTAATATTGATCCTGTCAATGGAGAACATGCATCGGACTGAAGATGTAATTGGTCCAATTTTGAATTTTTGTACTGTTAACAAACTTGATGTTGCATTTGTTTTTCGTGACACTCGTATGAAGCACTCATTTGTCATTGTTGAAAAGTAGCGATTTTGGCAGTTCCAGGGCTTTGTTGTATCATCACCAACCTTAAAGCTACTCCAATACCACAGGATACACATATAACCTTTATACTGTATATACTGTATATCAATATTTCTATTCATAATCCAATGAGACTTGGTTTCAGGAATTGGTTTCAGTGTACGATTACTGGAGAACTGGAGAGAACTGGAGAACCTGTCCAGATTAATTAGTTTTTTTTTTTTTTAGTTGGATTTACTAAAGCACCCATGTCCAAATAACATCACCACAGTGTTATGTTATTTTTTAGATGTGTGGACTTGGTGTGAACTTGGTAGTAGGTTATAAACCTTGTTTTAAATATCTGTCCTGTCTCTTTAAACCAGCTGAAATGTTCTTTTAGTTGTTTGACACGCTTCTCCGCAGAACACATGTTTAGAATGCATAATGTGGTAGCATTCTACAGTGTTCCCAAGGAAACTTTAGAATAATTAAAAACAGTAAGTGCACAGCGCAGAATCCAGACGGGAGTTGAACCAAACAACTCCCAAAACCAGACAACGACACCTTTTCCATAAAGCAAGTTGGCCTCTGTGTAAGTGTTTTATACGAATAATAATGATATCTGAAAGAGCCCAGATCCTTGAGGAATAATTGCAGGCAGAAGCCGGGAGAAACGTGGACGTGCATTTGAGCGTTTCGTTAGTTTACTTTTCTTCTGCGACACTCAAGTGAGCCGGCTGTTTTTCCAGGGAAATGAATACAGTGAAAACAACAGCCTATGCTGCATCATTAATGAAACAAATACCTGTCGACAATTAGGTGAAATTAATCACCTTCTTTAATCACTGCTTTGTGTACACTAATGCCCATTAACATCTGTCTTGGGTGATCGGAGTACAAGTGGACAGCTCTAAGTAGGTCAGTTCACACCTGGCACAGAATGGGGAATGCTAGAATGTGTTTCCAGTGATCAAATCTCACTTCCCCAGTCTATATGCAAATAAACACACCCACGTTCATTTGCAATGACCAAATGCTCTTTTGTTCTTAACCAGCCAGAGGCACCAATGCACTTGCACATGCCTAGTCTCCCCTCGAAATCAAAACAATAAGTAAAAACAATATGGATTTGGCAAACCAAATCGCCTAAGAATGTTAGATAAACTCAAAATGTATCTCTATGGGCTTTTGGAAATTCAACGTCACAGACAAAATTGACTCATGGGATGCAATGATTTTGATTGAATCACTATGGTGAGCGAATTTGTGTGTACTTCTGCTTATGCAGAGGATTTCCGTCGAGGTCGGTCGGCCTTCAATGTGGGCCAGGACACATTTGCTGACATGCTGCTTAAAGAATGTGGCCATATGTGGCCCAGCGCACCTCCAAATGTGGTCTGAGCACTCTGCTTCTCAATGTGTCCTCAATGCATCTGGGGTCCATTCACACCTGTACTTAGAGCTGTCCACTGGTGATCACACATTAGACTCCAAATATATATACAACCGATGAAGATGTACTTTTGCAACTCATTAGCTCATGTACACATGATACTGTTCCCATACGACAACGTATGACAAAAACATGAGACAAACATTCTCAATTCCATATCATAATATTGTCATTGCTTCACCTTTACTTCAATGAGGAATGTGTCTATTGATATGCCACTTCGGATGCTCCTCCTCAATGCCACCTCGCCCATCAAATTCATCTACCAACCAAGGTTGTGCGCATTGAGAAACCAACAGGCAGAATGAAAGCGACACTATTGCTCTTGAGCTGCAGCCTGATGTGTTGTAGGTTGGCTATTGTGCATGATCATTGTCAAGAAATCTGTGATGGGCTCTGAAGATCTGTTATTGCCACTGCTGGTGGAGAATCCCGTTACTCATGTATCAAAATGAACAGTCTATAAAAATGCTTGATTGGTATGGTACAAGTTTTGTATAGACTCATTTTCCTGTAAACGATGAGTCATTGTCAGTGCTCTTTGTACGACCCGGGTGCGCCTTGAACCCACAAAACCCTGCTGATGAGACTGGTGCTGGATATGTTAGGCCACAGGATTTCACATCACATGAAGGTCAAGAACACTTGGCCTGATTTGACTTTCTGTGTTCGATCTGCTTCAGTATATGATTACAGCACACTTATAATGATTAGAACTAATGTATCACCCCTCATGCTCGTCTGAATTCATATGCAATCAATTGCTGAAGAGCCACACATACTGTTCATACAGCTGTGTGAATACATGTGGGAGAATAACCATGCTACATTTGAGGATTTCATAACAATGGTAATTAGACCAAAAAAACTAATACATTTAGCAAAAACAATATGTCCACTTATGAACCCACGAAACTACAGATACAACTAAGTTAGCTTAATATCGTTGGCCAGGTTCAGCATGGGCATGGTTCAAAGGTTCAAAGGTCTTTATTGTCATTTGCTCAACAGATACAGCGTACATGTTGGCAATGAAAATCTTAAGTCCCAGGCACCCCAAAACAACTCAATAAGTGTCTAGAATAACAGAAGAAGAGAAAAACTAGTGCAATAAAAAAAATAAAATAAAAATAAAAAAAAACAATAATAATAATAAAATGTATATACAACATGATAATAATATAAACATTGAAACATTAAACATTAAACATTAAACATTAAGGTGCAGAAAGTGTAAAAGTAAAAGTAAAAGTGTTGAATTTATATTTACATGTGCAGTTGAATTAGCAGCAGTTATGGGGAGGTATGGACCGATATGGATTAAATAATATAATTAAATAAATATGAAAATAAATATTTTCCTATAAACAGATGTATTGACCTTCACAGAGCTCAGGAGTTCAACAGTAGAGTATAGATAGAGGCCTATGGTGGTCTAGGGCTGTGTGCAGGAAATCCTGCGTGGAGTAAGGCTTCAGCAGTAGAACAGAGAAAGCTGGTAGTCGAAGAAATACATCGACAGGAGGAGATGGTAAGATGTACAAAGATAGTGTCACAGGCCAAGCAAGGGCAGTGGGTGAATTGGGAGAGTGTAGAGAAGAGAAGGTTGAACTGGAGCATGTGTGGAGCATGGAGGCAAGCAGAATTACATTTCTGACCCCTTGGCTGGTCGCAATCAAGGTAAGTATGTACGTGTATGTAATGATGTGGCATTTGTATGTGAGGGAGAAGCTGCACTAAGGAAGCGCACACCTGGTCTCCGCCCACTCCCAGGACAGCTGTGAGTGGGCGAAGACTGACAGACAGACAGACAGACAGACAGACATACTTTAATGATCCCTGAGGGAAATTGCATTCGTCACAATACTCCAGGGAAAAAAAAAGAAGAGACAGACACTCTACGTATAGTAGAGTGTTAGAATATAAATATATAATATAAACCTATATAATACAATATACAATATACGAAATATATATATAAAGAAATATAAAAATATACATAAATGTACATACATCAAGGCATACACTAAGAGGTTATAGCATACACAAAGATGTAGCATGTCGGTTGGAAAATGAAGGTAGACCTAGGTGCCAGCAGAAATACTTAGCACTAGGTTACGACCAGACATGCTACTGTGGTCCGAAGTGTTGAAGCTGGTTATTTTATCGAGCTCACGGTCCCCTGGGAAGACCGAGTTGACATGGCGTGCAAGCGGAAGAAAGCAAGATATGCAGAGTTAGCAGCGGACGCAGAGCGGCAAGGATGGAGGGCCCGGGTACGGCCGGTGGAAGTTGGCTGCCGAGGCTTTGTGGCAAAGTACGCTTTTGCACTCCGAACAGAGTTGAGCATTCGTGGACGGCGCATGAAACTGGTGACAAAGAGTATGTCACAAGCAGCGGAGAGCGCAAGTGAGTGGCTTTGGCTAAGGAGGAAGCTTGGTAGCTGGGGTTCCAGGTAGGGACAATGGTAAGCTACGGTGATGGAAGGCGCTAAATGGGGAGGTTTAGAGGGAATTGTGTGGTGGTAGCATAGAGGGATGTGTTTCCAGGACGCTGGAATACACTGTTAAGCTTTCTTGAGGTGTCGTGGGCCTAACTTTACGAAACACCGGTGAAGCAAGGTGCCCACTTTGTAACCCCAATGATGTGCCGCATACCGCTGTTGGCTAGGTAATGGGTGAATGGTGCCACCTGAGAAATGACTGTGTGGATTTACGATGGCGTAGCCTGATGTCTGCTATGGTGTTGCACCTAATGGTGGTTATGTCACTTGTGTGTTTTATGCTTGTCGTCTTATCTGAGCTGGCCTTCTACATATGTTTACCTTGGATGATGGCACAATGAATAGTAACATCTTGTCCTTTGTATTAATGAATGCTATATGTATAAACTAGGATACAGCTACACAGTGGAAGGTGAACAAACCTTTATTAGTAAAGATGATGAGTACAGCCCGATGTCCAGAAGCAGCTCAGAAAGAGCCAAGCTTCAGTGTTGCAATGCATTTCCTACAGGACGATCGTTGGCTCCCAACACAGAGCCTGGGCACTGAGACGCTCAAAGGTTCAAACTGGGAGTCGCCCAGTGACTGAAACACGCTAGACTTTCACGCGGACCGTGCCGTGACACTCAACGCTAATCACATTCCAACCGAACAATACAACGTTTTATTGATTGATTATTCTGAAGTATAGTATAGTACCACTATACCGCCAGACAGCTTTAAGCAACGAGAAAGCAGGGAAGGGGGGGGGGGGGGGGGGGGGGACATATGCTTTGCGTTTCAAACTACAAACCTATCTAGCTTGAGATTGGGTCGGGTTCACTCTACCTGGCACTTAGCGCCATTAAGCCCTGCCGAGAGCCTTCAGGGGCAGTCTCAAACACACAACCTGGCGCCCACACGTATCATGGAGTCAGGGCTTGAGGCCTGGTTGTGGTCAGAGAACTGTACCGTGTTATAGCGCTGTCCACCAATTTCCCTTCAATATAAGTGCAGCTGTAGTAAGGTTGAGCGAAGGTCATTTGAATTGCTCAAAATATTCTTTATCTAACCCAGATGGGACTCGAACCCACAATCCCCAGCTCCGGAGGCTGATGCCTTATCCATTAGGCCACTGGGTTCTGCGGAGGACTTGTGGACACTTTATTATTGGGAGTTGTCTTTTCACAGTTTAGGTAAAATGATATATACTTTATTAAACAGTTAATAAAGAGTGCTGGTACTGCCGGGTAAGGGAATGGAACCATAACCACATAATGCAATTTTTCAGTATCTGGTTACAGCGTGCCAGAATCATTCAGGACATTCATTGCCTCTGCATATGTTTGCAGCTGTCCCCATTAACTTAATTTAAGTGACATACCAGCCGAAAGTCAATTGTTCAACCCAGGTGGGACTCGAACCCACAATCCCCAGCTTCGGAGGCTGATGCCTTATCCATTAGGCCACTGGGTCTTCGATGAATGTGGTATGTTAACCTAAGAAATGATATTATCTGTATCTAAGAGGGGCTACTGAGGAGAAGGGATGTCGATAGAGCATCAAGATCAAGAGCAACCATGGCTGGTATCTGCAAGAGAAGAGTTGACCTTTCAGAATAAGGAGTCTGGGGTAAACTAATAAAATGCATTTCTCATTGTTGAGGTGCATTGAGATCTTCAAAAGGAGCTGCCCCACAATCAGTATATGTTAAGTAGCCAGCAAAGGTGGGGGTCTTCAGTTTTGACGATAGAGGTTATTGCCATGGATACCCCATCCATATGGCCACAAGGTTTCTTCTATATATGAGGCCAAAATATGTCTTCAACTCTCTGCATTATGAATGACTTGGCATGACATTACAGCAGCCTTCTGGGCTTAAGTAAAACTCCATGAAGAAAGACAGACAGACAAAGATAACCCAGAAGGGACTCATGCCCACAACAGCCAGCTCGCAAGGATGATACCTTATCCATTATGCCACTGTTAATTTTTAGGGGAGATGAAAGATTTGGGAGATGCAGAGACTAATGCTGAAGGGGTATCAGTGCTATTTCAGGCACCAGACCAACCAGGTTGCTCATGAAACAAAGAGTTGATTTAGTCCCTCATGTACCCTAGAAATAAGTTCTTTGTTTGAATGAAAGACAGAAAAGTCTTCATCCCTCGTCCCTTCTACTTTAGTCAAGGCTCTTTTTATGGCTATGTATCATAGAGGTTTACCTTTCAAGACTAAAATACATATGAAGGAACAATGGAGACCCAGTGGCCTAATGGATAAGGTGGGGTCTGGTTTGAGTCCCACCTTTGATGTCTGGCTGAAAAGTGAATGTTGTTAATGAGACCCCTTCAAATATGTCTTGTTCAAAAAGATTGCCTAAATCCAAATACAGCCTGAAGATTGCCTGTTTCTTCGACTGTGTGATCCCTTTAAATAATAGCAAATTCAGTGATGAATGAAGTTGTATTACACAGTGTTTATACCAAAACGCGGTGACCATATCGATGAAGAGACTGTATTCCAGAGCTGGTGATCCACCGATCCCATCATCAGTTGCACCCATTAGAAGTATAAAATCTTTATATCATACAAAACAAAACCAGAGCTTTCCCTTTCCCTATAACACCATGTGGCTGATGAAGGGAAGAGGAGGGGGGCTTGAGTCCAGGTATATTCTTCATCACAATGCATGTTTACACAGTTGTAAACAGTTTGATGGCACCTTTATTTTCCACTTAGCAAACTTGGAATGAACAAGGGTTCGCGCGCAGGTTAGCGCCAGCCTTTCACATAGCTCAGGGAAGAATACTGGCAGTAAACATCACTTTCTTAGTTACAACCTCAATGACAATGTCAACAACAACAACAACAACAACAACAAAATGCATGTTGTTAGAGTGCAAACTCTCCTTTTCCCCTCTTCCTTCACCTCATTTGGAAAAAATTGTCTACATATGTTTGCAACGTTACAGCTTTGGTCTATATGTGACATCGCATGCTTTCTTTACGCAAACAACACCAACACAGATGAGAAATGTGAGCCCTCCTTTTTGTTGAGAAACAGTTAAAAGAAGTCTCAACATTGTCAAAAAATAGCTAACTTTATGTCTCTATGTTCTTGCCTTTCTCTGTACCTCACATACACACTCTGTCATTAGTTTCACTCCAAACCCTCTCTCTCTCTGTCTCATTTTCTTTGTCTCATTCCCGACTATGCCCCTCTCTATGTCTCTGGGCCCTTGCTCTCTCCTGTGTTTGCTTTTCTGTTCATACATTTGTGTGGAATATATGCAGGAGAACCACCATGGTACATTTGTGGATTTCATAAGCGTGGTAATCTGACACAAGACAAATACATAATAGGAGGTCCTATTATGAACCCTTACACAAAAGCTCTGGAAAGGCTTTTTTCAAACCAGGTTGGAGTCGAACCATCAGCCCTATGTCCATAGGCCTTATCCATAGACTACCAGGCTCCATGCTGGTGGGTCGCATGTTCCCAGTTATAATTAAGCTCTGAACATACATCTTCACTGCAGAAGGTACAATCATTTTCACAAACTTTTGTCGGGATGCAAGCTAGTCCTAGATCCGCGCTCAAACATGTTGAACCTGACCGCTTGACAGCATTCGACGTTAACCAACTACATTGACTCCATGTTCATTATTAAGGGTCTTTAGAATAGCCCCAGAGGTCTTTAGTTTGACCTATATGGGACGATAACTCACAATGACCAGCTCAGGAGGCTGATTCTTTTATTTACCTTTGAATTAAACATGACAGGTACAACTGATTGCTAGTTTATTTAACTGATAATCACCAGTTCTACAATGAACCATTAATTTGTAAGGTTTGAAGGCTTTATACTTTATGATAAGTGTTTGTATAAGTGCCATATTGGAACACTTGATTAGTAGCTGGTTACAAGAGCAACACAGTATCAACATTGAATTACTTCATCAGCTTCATAGTGGATGGTTTTCAATAGTTGAAAGGACCATTTAGTGCAATGACATTGCAAAGGACATCGACGCTACTACCCAGGTGACCCCCGAACCTCCAGCTTCTGAGGCTGATGCCTTATCCATTAGGCCACTGGGTAGAACGTGTACATTATGTCTTGCTCTATGTCACTGGCCCCTTCCTCTCTTCTCGTGTCATTCCCGTGCTCTTACCCTTCATCCTTTCTCCCCTCTACTTTCACTGTTATTCGTCCTTCTCCCAATCTTGTTCTGCCTCTCCCATCTCCAGCTCCTCTTTCTTATTCCTATTTCCCCATTCTTCTAGCCCCCATCTTAAATTCTTTCTGCCCTTTACCCCCCCCCCCCCCCCCTCTCTCTCTCTCTCTCTCTCTCTCTCTCTCTCTCTCTCTCTCTCTCTCTCTCTCTCTCTCTCTCTATCTGGGCCCTGGAGACAAAAGATGTGACGCAGCACAATTGAGCAGCTCAGTGAGCCCGGCCATCTGTGTAATGCCCTGGCTTTACGGTAGAGCAGTGAACACAGAGCTTCCACGCTCCATTGATGCCTCGGCCAAGTTCATGTACTGGTCGGTGCCCCCCCAGCCTCCCGACTAAAATCCACCAGTCACAGTGCTGTGCTCCGTTCAGCCGTATTAAGAAACCTTATCCATTACATCGCGTGCACAGGGCCGAATAGCCCGCTGTCCAATATTTCAAACAAAGCGATTAATACAAAATAAACACAACTCCTCTGGGCCTTGTTTCAAGTAACACGTTAGGATGTGTTCGGGCTCGAACACAAGCCAGCTCTCACTCAAGCGAGCTCTTCCCCATTTATTTTGGTTTTGGAACAGCTGAGAATGTGCTTGAACAGGGAATTCCCAAGCCATTATTGCTATTTTAGTGCTTTTATCGGTTGAAGTATGCATCGCCATGGGAAGGCTGACTCTGCAAGACTAGAAGCCGCAACCCAGCATCTTGAAACAGGACCCAGGTCGGGAGGCATTCTTGAGCAAGCTGCTCCTACACCTGCTTCTTAATGACATGGAGGGGAACAAAAAAATAAAAAAGTTGTACGCCATTTTGGATTGAAGTACCATGCTAAGCGACTAACTAGTCAATAGAAGGGGCAACGTACAGAACGGCAGCCTTCCAAGTCCGTCCGTTTGTCCGTCTGCACACATCCAAGTCCTGAACCTCGGAGGCTTCACCCGTACCCCCGCTCCCTGTTGACATGTTTGCCAGACACATCTAAATGAAACAGGTGTCTCTCCACGCTTGTTCATTTCCAGTGTGTCGCCATCCGGGCTGGAGGACCATCCCTCTGCCCCCCGGCCCGCGCGGCGTGTCCATTTCCATCTCATCCTCCATCCGTCCCACCCGCTGTGCGGTGACACACGCGCGCCGGCTCTGATTCATGGCGGCGCCCGGGGTGACGCGCGCTCTCCGCCGTCGCCCGGGTGTCAAGGCAACAGGCTCACCTGGATTAATGTTCATATCCATGCAAAGTGTATTTTTAGATATCGGCCACTTGAGGGTGTGTGTGTTTTTTTTTGTGTATGACTGTGAGTGTGTGTGTGTGTGTGTGTGTGTGTGTGTGTGTGTGTGTGTGTGTGTGTGTGTGGTGTGTGTGTGTGTGTGTGTGTGTGTGTGTGTGTGTATTGTGTGTGTGTGTGTGTGTGTGTGTGTGTACGTGTGTGTGTGTGTGTGTTTTTATTGGATGTGTTTTAAGATGAGACGAGTTCACACAGAGAAATACATTGACGTAGGATATGTTAGATTGTAGGTTTGGTATTAAAAATTGCACCGCTGATAAAGCGTTGGGCCTAATCTGGCACCTCCTTCGGTGGCCTCGCTCTCCATCACTTTAACTCGATAAGTCAAATGTGCAAGATGAACCGAGGAGTGAGTATTTCTTCAATGCACGGTCGCGGCCCGAATGGGAGAGTCAGCCGATGCTGGAGTCCAAACACCCTGGCCAACACACAGTAAACATCTGGATCGTCGTTGGGAGCGCCGTGCGCCTCAACAGCAGGCTTCTCCTCCAGTGTATTAATGATAATGATGGCGTTAATAATGAAAGTGAATTAAATAGGCCCGGAGGGTGGGTTAAATGTGATTGTCTGTAATGAATCCATAGCGTCTTGGTCTTTATCCCGCTTAATGAAAAGAGAGATATAGCGGGGCGAGCCACATAGGCACAGAATAGATGAATAGATCATTGAACTCCATTTTGGAAGGTCTTAATGAGCTGTCAGCGGGGCTGTTCTGGGAACTAGTGAACAAGATTGAACCTTTGCCTGGATCTGGTTGCATTCAGCGGAAGGGGTCGGGAAGCTAAAGAGTCACAGAGGTGGCAAAGATGAGACAAGAGGCCATTTTGAAGAATTACTTTCTGAAGGTGACGGTTTTAAAAACAACCAAATAGTCTATGATTCATTAGCCATTGAGATTCAAAAGATTTACTTTCATTTGTAGTGAAATTATTTCAATTCGTTTGTCATGATACATGACTGATGGACATGCAATCTCACTGGTGCACTGGTGTAGTTTAAGCTTTGAGAGAAAAAAACATTGTCAAAACCTTTATTCTTCACATACATTTCACACAGATGTATGACCAGAAAGTCAAACAGGGGAGAGAGCAAGGGGCCAGAGACATTGAGGGGAAAAAAAAAGATGATGATATTATCATTATTCTGCCAGACAAGCAAACGCATAAATACACACATTATCCATACATACACACGCGTGAATATAACACATAGCGGTGTGTCGTTTTGCTCACAGGTTCAGGTCTACTGATTTAGAAACAAACCAGTAAATCGAGCGGTAAATCCCTGTTGTGAAAACATGTAGCACAGCACAGCGTCTTTATTGATTGGCCATTGGAGCCCAGCGTCTATCCGATAGCTGCTTTGGAACAAGAGCATCCTGAGATGATTCAGGGCCTTCGTCCCGGCGGCGGCGCAGCTGATCAAATACCAGGTGTTGCTCGGATCGACCTTAAGCCGTCTCTCTCAACCACGGTCTGCTTCAGGCGTTGGAAGCTGCGTTAAAACCAGGAGTCACCTCAGCCAAGGGCACGGCGGGGCTAAGTACATCAGTCATGTTAAGTAATTCATCCTTGTTGTAGGCCTAATTAAACCCAAGCACCCTCTTTCTCTTTGGTCATAGACAAAAAGGTTGAGGGCTTGACCCGTTCTCCCGGTCCCGGAGATAACCGCGCAGAATCTCGGCGGCGCGGATGACCCGAACGTGACTTAACCCCGCGCTTATCTGCCCGACCGCAGCCCTGTCTCCTGGCTTCATGCGCATCGTTCTCTGCACGCATCACCTCTCCGTCCCGTGCCCAAGCCTCCTTTGAAAGGTCCTTTTAGTCTTATCAATATGGATTCCGTCACGAGGGGGAATCTCCTCGTAAATCCACAAAGATTGCGGTGGCCTTTATGTGAAAAGGTTCATTACCTTTTAATGATAAAAGCCTCTGATCATAATGATGAAAAATAGGCAGAGGGAGAAGCGTCCGGGCTATGGCAACAGTATTTCGGCTAATGACCAACTTCAGCGGCGTGACAATCAATACCCCCCGAGTGAATGGGTGAATAGAGGGTTGCCTGCTCATACGGTTCCTGCGCCTGAAGTATCTCAAACGTGAGCGGACAGGCTTGGTACCGCGGGAGGCGGGCAGCCTGCGGGGCGTTTTCATCCGCAAGCCGTGGAATCATCAACGGCATTACTCTTTCCCTTTACACACCAGCTAATGCCAAACCTCCCCCCCCAAAAAAAAAAAAAAGACAAGCGAGATGGATGTTCACGTTTTGAGACGAGTTTCATCACGACTTGTGTTTGAGACATTCTTCTTTCTCAGCTACATTAAAAAAAAATGTGCTCATTGCAGTGAAACATATCAAATAGTTTTTTGGGGCCACGCTACGTTTTACAACCTGACTCACTTTGCACACGCCTTGCAGAGCAACTTGTGCGCGGTGTGTGTGTGTGTGTCTGTGTGTGTGTGTGTGGTGTGTGTGTGTGTGTGTGTGTTGTGTGTGTGTGTGTGCGTGTGTGTGCATGTGTGTGCGTGTGTGTGTGTGTGTGTGTGTGTGTGTGTGTGTGTGTGTACGTGTGTGTGTGTGTGTGCGTGTGTGTGCATGTGTGTGTGTGTGTGTGTGTGTGTGTGTGTGTGTGTGTATGTGTGTGTGCATGCGTGTGTGTGTGTGTGTGTGTGTGCGTCTGTGTGTGTGTGTGTGTGTGTGTATATGTGTGTGTGTGTGGGTAGGCTTGCGGGGACACACCGCGGGGGATCAGACCCAGTACCCTTTCTGGCTGTGTGGAACGGGAACCCCCCCCCCCCAACCACGCGACACTATCACTTCCACGACGTGTTGCCATTCCACAAGTCCACTGATTACATCTCCGGCTGGCTGACACCAAACAAGAGCGCCGCTCCCCTCCTGTTTACCCAGATCTCCAATTAAACTGCACACCATTAGGCGGCTTGGAGGTTCGGATAACGTGCTTCGCCGGGGCTGCCAGAGATCAATCCGGCTTGGACGTGTAAATCGTCATTGTCATTTTAGCTCAACCCCCCCCCCCCCCCCCCCCACCCCCTCTCCAAAAAAAAAAAAAAAAGGTGCCAGCGTTTTTGGGATTTTCCGGCACAAAATCTCCACCAAAAAAAAAAAAAAACATCTCTCTGTGGCTGCCGGTGAATTCATGAGATTTATTTGTTACATGAGGTTGGTTTGTTGCATTTGTCATCACCACCACGCTTCCTCCTCCTCATCATGCCACGTCTCCACGCTGCACGTGGCCTGTATTAGAGTCGACTCTAATGTGAACCCCTCGACTTGTGGGTGAACTCTTGAACTTTATTTCTGAATGAAGACATGCAGGTATTGTGGGAGCACAGCAGCTGTACCTCGCCTATTAATACCTAATTGTCTAATAGGTAGATGGAGGGGGGGGGGGGGGGGGGGTGGGCTTTAAGTGTTTAATTAGCCATGTGATGGCTTATTATTTATTCAATCATGAGATGAGATTGCAAATGTAGGCAGCTAATATCTAGTTAATCATGTATCTTAATGAATGGATGATGAGAGCTGTATGCTCTAAAAGTGGTATCCATAGTCCTACAGCTGTTTGTTCCTTAGACTCTGGTGTGCTTCTGTTTCGTCTCTGTGATGTTCAAAAGCTTTTCGGCCGCCAAGAAGAGAAAGCCAGGGTTTGAGGTACAACGTATTGTCTCATGCGGTGCACTCATTCAGAACTGTAACTGTACGTGTGACCATGGGTAGAAACTCTCCCCGTTTAACTTTCTGTTACATATTGATGTTAAGTGTCGATAATCTAGAACAGAGCCACAGCTGGGCTTTATTTTGTCCTTCACAGAATTATAATGTAAGTGTCTGCACAATGGCGACTTTGGCTCATCGCTCACGAGTATTTATTTAATATTTTCCTTTTTTTTGTGTGAATTATTCAACACAGGATTATTCAACACAGGATCCAGGGACACGCGTCCCATGAAGCCTTGTAAACACTGCATCAAAGAGGGTAAAAATACAGCCGGCCGCATCCAAGTCACACATTGGCGCCCGGGCTCATTGAAAGACTACGGATGCGAGCGG
>JAXIVH010000131.1:456440-471440 GCA_036785325.1 Urophycis tenuis
CTCTGTGATCAAACTCTGGGGTAACGCTGGGGTCGGCCGCTGGCTTTGGGAGTCAGTAGCTGATAGTTAAGCCGATAGAAGTCTAAATAGGCTTAGGGAAGGGTGGTAGTCCCCGAGTGAATAGAACAGAGTTCTGAAATGAACACTGCTCACACACTCACACACGCACACAAACGCACGCACACACACACACACACACACACACACACACACGCACACGCACACGCACACGCACACGCACACACACACACACGCACAATTTTTAGAAAAGGGCTCCCCAAATATTTTTCTCCCATGCCGTGACCCACCAAATATGTTGTGGGGGCAAAATAAGGAGACATTCTCACTGCACAATGTCAAAAAAAAAAACAAGATTGTTAAAATGTCTCTCTGGATATTGTCCGTGGATAAACTCTTTGCCTTTTCGCTCTTCGAATGAAATCGTCGAATGAAAACGGGACTATTTGTGTTCCATTGTGGACCGTCCGGAGATGGCCCACTTGGTGCCCCTGCTGCGGCCCACGGCTTGCCAACAACTGCGCCGTGGAATTATTTTCAGTCTTCTAAGAGGCGGCCGGGTATTTTTAGACGGCAGAACCGCTGGAGAGCCCTGAGGGACGAACCTGGCAAGACGGCATGAAGCCCGGCTGCTCCTCGCCGCGCAGATGTTTCCCGGGCTTCCTGCAGACCAGTTGTGCACTACTCCGCTGGGGCTGTGGGGAATATACACTGCAAGGCCCGTTTTAGCTCAACCCCCCCCCCCCCCCCCAGGCGTCATTACAAGTCCACAACATTAGGCTTCTCCCAAAACATCATTTATCTCACAACTCTCCTTCCCCCACCACCACCCACCACCACCACGAAACACTCTCTCTCGGCGAAATTCCAGCAGGCCTTTCATTCTTCTCGATTTGTCCCAGAAGCACATGGCAAACGAGTATCTGTGTGTGTGAACAAAACACACACACACAGATCTTCGAACGACTGCGCTTTGATGGCGGTGGTCAGCTGAATGATGGCGTGTGTGTGTGTGTTTGTATGGCTGGGCGGTTGTGTGAGTGTGTGTGTGCGTGTGTGTGTGTGTGTGTGTGTGTGTGTGTGTGTGTGTGTGTGTGTGTGTGTGTGTGTGTGTGTGTGTGTGTGTGTGTGTGTGTGTGTGTGCGTGCGTGCGTGCGTGCTGTGCGCGTGTGTGTGTGCGCGCGTGTGTGTGTGTGTGTGTTTGTGTGTGTGTGTTTGTGTGTGTGTGTACGTGTGTGTGCGTGTGTGTGAGAGCGCTTGTCTGCGTACACGCTTCTCCTTTTGTGCCCCTTGTTTTTCACAGCTTTGTCCCATGACCTACGGGGCTTGTATGTCTTTAAAAAAATAATAATACTTACATAATCACAACAAGGACTACACTAAGACGAGCGCGGGAACTCAAGAGCAGGGCCCTTATTTGTGAAGGCGGGGTCACGTCAGACCGCATCCTGAAAACGTCTCTCTCTCTCTCTGTGGACCTTTTATACTGCATCTCGTTATGACGCTCAGTCCACGTGCGCATTCAGCCGTGCGCTCTGAGGACGTCCACATCCTCCAGGAGAAAGGGTGTGTGTGTGTGTGTGTGTGTGTGTGTGTGTGTGTGTGCGTGTGTGTGTGTGTGTGTGTGTGTGTGTGTGTGTGTGTGTGTGTGTGTGTGTGTGTGTGTGTGTGTGTGTCTGTGTGAGTATGTGTGTGTGTGTATGTGTGTGTGTGTGTGTGTGTGTGTGTGTGTGTGTGTGTGTGTGTGTGTGTTGTGTTGGGGGGGGCATCCTATTAACGTTGGCCCCTGTGCTATCTAGGGACAACTGGCCCTCAGGGCGCCTCCGTCTCTCTATTTATTGTTCAGAGCCACCAATTGCAGCTCTGAACCTATTACCCCTTAACCTTCCCCGGTGCTCCATTGTTCCCCAACGTGGTTCAGAACCAACAGCCAGACGTCCCCCCCCCCCCCCCCCCCCCCCCCCCCGCCGCCTCTAGCCTGATTAGCCTGGCAGCGATAGCGGGGCCAAGAGGCGTCACGTGGAAGCCACTGTGATTCCTCCGCAGGAGACGTCAGGTGCGGCTGGTGGAGGGGCCACCTTGAAACATGATTCAACGGCTTGTTTGATTGTGATAAGGGAGGTTGAGCTGAAGCATCTTCGACCCAACTGGATGTGTGTGTGTGTGTGTGTGTGTGTGTGTGTGTGTGTGTGTGTGTGTGTGTGTGTGTGTGTGTGTGCGTGTGTGTGTCCGTGCGTATGTGTAAGTGGAAAACAGAATGTTTTAGATCCTATTACAGAACATTTGCATATCAAAGCCATGCACGCTTTGATATCATTATGGCGTTTGAAGTGGGCCACCGTGGAGGGATTATTTGATAAGCAAATGGTGGGGACTTTGAATCTGATGTCAGGTATTCTGGATCTTACCTTGTTCTTAAGCGCTGGTCGGAAGGAAGATTTGCATTACAATAAAGCAAAAGCCTCAAACAGACTCATTTACATTCCGGCAGCAGAAGCCAAATTTAGCGGATTATCAAATAGGAGGCATGTCCTTAAACTCTTTAAGATATCAGCGGTGTTTGGCTTTGGCGGCCCGTCGGCTGAAGGGACGCGATGCCGCGACGTGGTCATGTGACAACTCCTCTTCAGGGATCGGACGCTGTTCCGTAAAGTGGCGCGCCTTGCAGCCGGTTCACGGACGTTCACGTTGCGCGTCTTCAACGCATCGCAGTCGACCTCCGTCCTCCTCCGGTCGGCCGGCTGTGTTCTGCAGAGCGCGGGTGCGCGGGCCAGCCAGGTGCAGCCGATTAGTTTTAATTTCCTTGACAACGCAAGCTTTTAGCCATTTGTGTTTTTTTTCTGTGGGTCTCTGGTTTCACGTTTTTACTGATAGTTGAACTTTAATTTGATTTATTATTTTTTTAGCAAAGGAATGTAGCGTCTACCTTCCTGACGCTTCCCCTTACAGGAAGATACCTGTTGGTTTTTTTTTTTTGCAAGCTCCTTCCTCCAGAGCCCCCTGTTAACCTTTTTGTGCTAACCATGAGCACATACATTACACATATCCTGAAATGCCTTGCATAAATCAACTTCTTCCTGCCGTTTAGCACAGTACCGTTTCAAACGATGTTGTTGTGCTTTGTAACGTCAGAAACACTGATCACTTATCAGGGTTCCTTGCAAACAGAAATACATGTATGTCATGTCTACATTTGCTATACAAAATTATTCGAATAGTACTATTTATTATCCCACCCCAGAATGCTTTTAGACTTGAGCAACACAATTTCTAAGCTATTTTGGCATCCAAATTAAGTCCTCTACTATTCTGTCAGATGTATGCATGTTACCTTGTTGTGTGCCAAAAAACGATGGAAGGTGCTCATATTAAACAGCCCCTGAATGGCCCTGTGAAGACTGATTGTTGATATATGTGCCTCATAGTCAAAGTGTTAGTGTTTTGCTAGTACCTGCAGGGCCAGCTACGGTAATTGTCTCACCGAACGCTTCATTCAGGAGCCTCAAGACCAGCGTTGAATCATGATCTTGGCTGCGAGATTTGGCAAGGACACCCTCGGGCTGATGGCCAACAATGATAAGAAAGAGTATAATTGGAGTCGTTATAGTCTGGTGTAAAAAAGGTGACTGGGATTTCATTGGAAGATGTTGCTTCACACCTAGTGAAATGTGCTGTAGAAATGCTTATGTGTTCCTGACATATTCTTGTAACTTTGCCATGTGAGAGTAACTAAATTAAGAAATGAATAGCGGACCAATACGCCCTCCCAGGAGCAGAGCTACCCAGGAATCACGAGCAACAAGGAGTCAGTGTATTCTGAGAGGAGGCTTTGTTTTGTTTTTGGTTTTATTCGATTTTTTTAAAAAATGAATCACTAACATGAATATTATTACATCCATTGCACACGTGCAGCTTCCCCCTGTGCAGGTTGTGTGCGTGTGCACGTGGACACGGGGACATGCGTTCACACATTGAGTGCCCTGAAATGCGTTCACACATTGAGTGCCCCGGGTAGTTTCTATTTCCCCGAACCCAAAGAGATACAAAAGCCTTGTCAATTAAATGTTATTGTAAAAATTAGCTTTCGGGAGAAAAATATGCTCACAGCTATTTACGTTAGCATCAAGATTTCATTAAATTCGGGGGCTGGTTGTGAAAATAAACTGAAAGCCTCAGGGAAAGTGTTGTTTTTAGTTACACCGTAATGGCAATAGGTTGTACAATTCTCATTTATAATTTCCATTAATATCATTAATCCTATGGGAATGCATTGACGTCACTTAAGATATTGTATGATTTTCAGAACAAGCCTTTAATGGGAAGCATTTTCCGACTTCAAAGCGATGAAAGGTAACAAAGTGAAGTTAATTAAGAATTATATTTGTCTTTGTTGACCTCATAACAGGGAATAAACATGTTTAATTAATCACAGTGGGAAATATTCATAGCAAAAACATTTTAATTAATCTGAAAACAAAATCATGTTCCTAACGTAAACCCACCGTTTCAGGAAACATTAAATTCAAACATTGCAGCATTGTCACGAATCCCAGAACCTTTCACGACAACTTTAAAACAACATCCAGGCTGTGCCAATATATTTATTATTTTATTTCATAGCTTCACACTCTACTTGCTGTGACCCTAACCCCAAAAGCAGAGCTGGGGCAGAGGACAAAGGGAGTGTGTGAGAAATGGTTAAATGGGGCGTTTCGTAAATAAACCTTGGGGCCTTTATTTTCCCATGGCTCCTCTGAGTAATTTAAGCCAGACAGAAATCCATAAAAGCGACAGTTGAGGAGCTGATGAGAAGTAATGTCTCCACCTGTATTACTGAAGCCCGTCGAGAAAAACACCAGGACCTCGCCATCTGTCTTCCTGTGTCTTTAAAAACACCACAACCACAACTCCTGATAGAGGGAGGAGGTAGGTGAGACAGACAAGGAGAGAGAGGGAGACGAGAGAGAGAGAGAGAGAGAGAGAGAGAGAGAGAGAGAGAGAGAGAGAGAGAGAGAGAGAGAGAGGGAGAGAGAGAGAGAGAGAGAGAGAGAGAGAGAGAGAGAGAGAGACAGAGACAGAGAGGGAGAGGTGGAGTTGATAGTGTTATCAAATTCAAGGATACATAACAGAATCAATAGCACAATATTATTACAGTGATTATAATATCTGAAACCCCAAACCACGGCTAGGATTTAGCATTCAAATAGAACAGCACAGTCACTGCTGTTGCTCTCAGGCTCTATCGATTGGCTTGGAGACGTCGCTCTGCAACACACACACACACACACACACACACACACACACACACACACACACACACACACACACACACAAAATACATTTTTATCCGAGATGATTGATTTAAGGTGCTGTTTATTCAATTTGAGTGTAATTTGTTAGAAATGCCATAGCCATCGGTCAGCTGTTAGTGAATGAATTGCTCTGTGAGAATATCTGTTTCGAGTTCGCTGCGCCCCTGCCTCTGTGTGAGCAAAGTTTGATTTTGGACCGCTTCCGCATAATTTCTGACCAATCAGGGCATCTCTTCACCGATTGGTTCACGGAATCCATCTTGCCTGTCAATCACGGGTCTGTGAACACATCTCCTCTTGTTGGTGTAGAAACGGTGAGGTAGGGAGAGAGCAGAGAGGAAGGGGACATATGAGATGGTAGGTATCACAATCTTGCTCTCCTGCTTTTTTTTCTGCTTTTTTAATATTCTACCCAATATCTCCTCCATTGCGATGTGGACCATGCAATATGTTCATGGTACCTGGTGGAAGTTCAACACACAACCTTGAACTTCCTGGGCTGCACCGGTCGAAACAACAATAATTTTGTTGTGGCTCTTTTAGATGCATTCTCCTTGGATAGACTTGGTACTGCGGTTGTACCGATGTCATGTGAATGATGCCAAAGTCTCCTCAAACAATGTGGTAATGTATCAAAAACCATTGATGTACATCTTGTCTCAACTTGCCTTCACGAGAAGAGTGACTATTTAGTAGAGTAGACACTGGTTTCCAAAGTGGCTTACAGGGAGTTGAATTTAGAAGAAGATACTTGTCTTTAAACAGGATGTTTGTCAATGTAGTATGTGGTGCGCCTATATTCAGGCAATTCTGGTGTATGGCTAACTACCCCAGGGGGGCATTTGACGGTCAGAAAATGATGTTGTTAGGGGGTTGTACTGAACCACACAATCTTCTGTATCTCTCTCTCTCTCTCTCTCTCTCTCTCTCTCTCTCAAACACACACACACACACACACACACACACTCTCTCTCTCTCACACACACACACTCTCGCTCTCTCTCTCCTTGTCCAGCTCAGTAGTTTGTCTCCCTCTCTTGCTCTATCACTCTCTCACTCACTATCTCTTCCATTCTCTTCTGTATCTTGCTCTTTCTCTCATTTGCCATCACCTCTTTATCTTCTCTCACTATTTCCACATATCCTCTCTCTCTCTCTCTCTCTCTCTCTCTCTCTCTCTCTCTCTCTCTCTCTCTCTCTCTCTCTCTCTCTCTCTCTCTCTCTCTCTCTCTCCTCACACATGTTATCATGTGTATGTCTGTTTGGGTTCATGCTTTTATGCCCAGCACATGTATTTCCCATATAATACACAGTTAGCTGAGGACGCTAGTGAGCTCAGGATCTCAATGAGCCATTTAGCAGGAAAGTCAGTGATTGGGTGATTGTAGAACCAAGGCCTGGCTGATTGGTTCAGGGCAGTCATGTGAGGGTCAGAACAGAACATGTGGGGTGAAGCTCTTTAGACACACATGATGGATGGACTCTGCTGCTGCTGCACAGTAGGTCATCCAGATGTTGGTAACAAGCTGTTGTCACTGGCGGGAATAGCAGTTGAGCAGGTATTTAAGTAGAGGTGGATCCACACTGTCATTGTGTGTATTCCTGCTTGGTACATGCTTATACTTGAATATATAACTATTGCTTTTGTGTTGACCCTAACCCCTAACCCTGTGTTAGTTTAGCTATCAATAATAACAACATAATTGGCCATGTTGACCTGGTGTCGCATTGCTTATTTGGTAAATAGAGAAATAGAGAGAGAGGTAGAGAGAGGGAGAGGAGAAGAGAGAGAGAGAGAGAGAGAGAGAGAGAGAGAGAGAGAGAGAGAGAGAGAGAGAGAGAGAGAGAGAGAGGAGAGAGAAAGAGAGAGAGAGAGATATGTTGGCTATTTACAAAAAATACAAAAGACATTTTTTTATTACTAGATAACCATGTCTCTGTCAGGACCAATGGGGGCTTAGGACAACAAAATATTCCATACTGTGGCTGTTATGAATGTTTCTCAATATCTGATAATACATTTTGTTTGTCAATTCAACTCCCACTCTCCAAAACAGGTCCTTCCCTCTAACAATATTTTGTGGCAATCAATTGAAAAGATGGAGTCAGCAATGTGCATGAAATTCACCATAGCAAATAAGAAATTGATTCGATGTCTTTGTGTGCTTGTAAATAGAAAGTGCCCAATGAAAACTCATGAAAAATGAACCTGCCGCTATCACTGGGCAAAACAGATCTTCAAAAATACCTCTGGTGTAACACATACATGGCTTCTGAAGAAATAGACTTAATAATTAGAAAACAAAACAAAACAGGGCTATTTTCTCTCTCCCTTTGTTTTTTTTTCCAAAAACTCCCTTGATTTTCCTGAAATGTATACTTCTTTCATTCCTCGGGTTTAACTCATTCAAATGAAGATCAATGATCTTCTCACCCCCCCCCCCCCCCACACACACACACACACACACCCTCTACCAGAAGAGTATGGTAGTATTTACACAGTGTGTCAAAAGCATTAAGATGACACAAAACAAGGCTTAAGTGACTGACGGCGGTGTCCCCTGATGTCTAATGGAAGCATGAGATATTGCTTCTTCCAGTGTTTTCTTGTTGTTGTTCTTTCCCGGGCGTGTGTGAGGCAGGGTCTTTGGCATGACAGTGTGTCTCAGCGGGGGTCCTGGGCCTAGAGGGCTGCTTCTTTACTTCTCTCACAATCCAGATTGTTGTTGTTGTTTTTTTTTCCCCCCTCCCTCTCAGGTGCTGAGTAGGGGGGAGAACGCGGAACAGAGGGTTCCACGCAAACAACACCGTGTGAGCTGCGGCGTGCGCCCACTGAACCGCCGTTCCCCCGACAGTCTCTCGGCGCAGCTCTCTGAGAAACGGCTGCTGCTGCTGCTGCTGCTGCTGCTGCTGCTCTGGTGTTTCGCTTGTCATGCTTGGCGGCGTGCTGAGTGTAAATCTTTATCTGTGTAGTGTTTTACCGTCAAACGGCGCTCACACGCGCCCTGTCAATGCCACCGGCTGGCAGGCCTCCTTCTCCAACAGACAGGTGAAATAGTTTCGCTCGGTCCGGGATACGTTTGCCGTTCATCGCCGTGTGCGTGAATGATAAAGAGGTGCGCAATGCACTCTGTGTGTAGAAGGAGTCAAGGGGGTCTTCTGATCACGCTATGTAGTGCAAGTGTGATCTATATTGAAAAAATAAACAGCACATGAAGAAGGCCATGATCCTCATGAATACGAGTCAATCAATCGATCAATCCATCAGTCACCCGACGGAAACCAAATCGATCGAGTCCACAGATATCTTAGAGATGACATCATCAACCTAGATGTCTCCTCTGGCTCCGTTCACCGCCTGTCTCGCCTCTCGCCGCTGTTAACTTCACGCTCTACTAGCACAGCCCAGCATGACCCCCGTGCTGCCCCCCCCCCCCCCCCCCCCCACCCCTCCGTGATGACGCTGCGCGGCGGCTGAGGTCTGAGATATGACCCATCCATCATCCAATCCTGGTGATCATCACCTTTTTCTGGGGCTCCGCCGGTTCATCCAACACACCCACCAATCGCCCGAGAGTGCCCGTGTACCCTGACCTCCGCCATGCATCTCTGAAGCTGAACACCTCCCCCCACCCCCCCCCCCCCACCCCCCCCCCCACACACACACACACACACACACACACACGTGCGCACACACACTTTATCTCTTCTCTGCCAAACTTCTCTTGACACACTTTGACATGTTTCGCGTTGCTTCCTCCATTTTCTTTTTTTTTTTACCATAGAGACAGACCAATAGAGAGACATGCAGACAGCGACAGAGAGAGAGAGATTCAGACTCCATTCTCGTCTCTTTTCACCCCTTCTCTTACCAAGAGATGATTGCAAATTGAGGCGGTTGGGTAAACATCCCCGCTAGGTGAGACGATGATAGTTTTGTTAGATGAAATAAAGCTAGCATCAGTGGCAGCCCGTTGGAGGTGTGCTGTCTCCACCTCAATAAAGAGCCAGTCAGCCGGGGACGCCACGTGTACGCCACAGGAGCAGGAGCGCCAAGCCTGCTCATTTTCTCAATCTTTCCATTATTATGATTATTGTTCTTGAAGTCACCCTCACGGTTATCGCTGCGGAAGCCTCCAAACAGGTCCGGTTGAAAGCCTTCTCAATAATTATACAGTACAGTTGTTTTTTGTTTTTTTTGTGTAGGCTGAGTGGCACACAGAGAGAGAGAGAGAGAGAGCAGAGAGAGAGAGAGAGAGAGAGAGCGAGAGAGAGAGAGAGAGAGAGAGAGAGAGAGAGAGAGAGAGGGGGGGGGAAACAGATAGCAGCTGAAAATATGAGCAGGGGGAGACGGCAATATATTTATATATATATCGCCATCTGTTTGAGATTTGAGGTCTGTTCTGCTTGGAACTTAATTGAGTGAGAATTATCAATGGAATTCCTGAAACACCTTTCACAACAAATTTTACAATGTCATCGTACAGTAATAAAAAAAGGGGGAAGAAAAATTGAATACATGTGTTAAAACATCAGGTGATATAAAGTTAATTAATGCAGCGAGTTGAATAAGACTCGCCAAGAAAACAATAGAGCCGAAAGCGGAGACAATTAACTGAAAAAAGCATTTTGATAGAACATTTTACGTGAAGTCTGTCCACACAGAATGACACAAGAATGACAATTCTCTGGAAGTCACATTCATTTTTGGATCGCTGTCACAAAATGTCCTTGCACATCCTTTTATGTGAACAAACAAACAAGACAAAGACACACACACACACACACATGGATTTGACAGATTTGTTTCCATGTATGTGTTGCATGGCCATGCATGTGTGTGACCAAATAACCCTGAACTTGGAGCGTCCAAGGAGCACGTCTCCTTTGGATGGAAAAAAGGGGCACCCAAATAAAAAGGCCACATGCGCGTCTGTTCCTTGAGAAAGTTATTTAGAGGGTACATGCATCATCTGCTCCGACTCTGCCCAGGGCAAGAGCTGAAACCAGGTCTGCAGGTCTCCACGGCAACCACGCAACAGCTTACGAAACGCATGTTGTCCATACCGCCATGCCTGTACAAGGCTGTCAGATGAATGAATGTATTGTTTCTTTGCGATTGTGTGATTGTTTAATGGACTTAACTTTACTGAAATGTCAGAGCAATTTAATTTGAAACAGCCATCCAATTCACATATTGTGGCATTGTGTTTTCCAGTTCTTTTGTATCATGAGTGTGCCATCAGATACAGTGAAATGACACACTTACTAGCGAGCCATGGTCAACAGTTACACAATGTTCTCCTGTTACTGTACATTCGCCAAATGTCACACATTTATGCTTCCTACATTCAAAAAGCCTTTGAAGATGGGGACATAAATATGCTGTTCTCCTCAAAAGCTTTGTACCCCATGTGTCTTGTTTTGCTTGATGGGTTTGTCTTCACCGCAAGACTTCTCTCCGCATGGACCATATTGCAAACATTTTCTGTTAGATTATGAATTACGATGGGAAGTTTGTGGTGTGACTAATTCCGTCTCACAGTGGGCCATGGACCACATTTAAATAGACACTTCACAGCCTCCGACACTTAAGACCACAGTTGTCAAAAACTAAGTGTCCATTGTTCAGCCACGCAGATTCTGCAAATTCAAAAGTCTGTGACACGAACAGAGAGCGGCATCGCTGCGCACGGCGGGGCACCGTGATGAATCCTGGGCACCGTTACCGCCTAGCCGTCACTCAGAGCCGCGTCAGAGACGGAGGGTGGAAGATGCCCCCGTTGTGGGCCCGACTGCTTTCAAGCGCTGGCAGCTTTTGTTTCAGGAAGACGTGACACGGCTGTCGATGTCCCGATGTCTTGTTCTGTTCTGCCTCACAGCGTGTGGGGTGAAGGAGTGCGTTTCAGCAGTGCGTGATGTTCCTCTTCGTCTTCTGAGCGGAAAGCACAATGTCCTCGCGATGAATGTACAAATTAACACACCCTTGGCTCAATGACTGGAGGACTCGTACGGCACATTGTTTTTATAGGCTACAGTTACAGAGTCAACTTTCCCGGATTGAAAAGTGTTGTAGAGATGAATTTCAAGAGGTGCTTATTAAGCATACAGCGCCAAAATGTATGATGTAGTTACCCCGCGCCCCTGTGCCAAATGCATTCACACTCTGCCACTGACATCTTTTTTATAAGTGCAAGATTATTACACAACCCAACGTGTCTGTCCAGAGCTGTGAAGGGGTTTGGCTCTCCTTCAAACGATACCACCATATCTGGGTGTAAAGGAGGCTTGAAACACGATACAGCAATTAAATAAAGTTTGCAAGTAGTCAAATCAGCCCAGTAAGTGATTTGATGATTAAGTTATGTTGTGGGTAAGTAAGCAGTTAACTAAGTACATAAGTTGTGAAGCTAGTTGGTTAGGCAGCAAGCTGTGTGTGCAGACAGACAGTACATCAGTAAACAAATGACTGTATGTCTTGTCAGCAATACAAGCTGTAGGGACTGTGATTCTAAGTAGTTAAGTGTGTAAGTAGGTGGTAAAATAGGTAAGTAAGTAAGTAATGCCTGGATCAGACTCCATGTGTTCAGCCCCGGGTTCAACAGGATTTTGCTGTCAATCTTTCAGCATCGCAGGCGATTGCGGATGTCGGGACGGAATGCTTGTGATGTCATAGCCTGTGTAGCGTGAAATGGCCAAAAACGACCTGATTTGACCTACATTGCCCATCGTGAAAGACAAAAATGTTGCATGGTCCGATCTTGACTTGACTGTCTGATTTGAGTGGCCATGCAAATGGTGGGCTATTTTCTACAGTGCTACATTTCAGCACTGTTTGTGTATTCAACCCATTTTGGGAGGCACTAGTGGAAACTCGAGTCCTCTGCTCCAAGGTCTCTCAAATCAAACATAATTCATGTTTGCCTCTGGCTCGGAATATCGCCAAATATCATGCTGCTAACTGATACATCGCTTTAGGTTGTTTTGGAAACTGACTTTCTTTAAAACCTTTTTTTTTTTTGTTGATTCACACACAATTTAGCGGGATAGAGATCCCCTCCCTGGCCAGAGAGTACAAGGTTTCCAGCCACCGACCGGTGCATTGTTTCTCGCGTCGCTCAAGGGGTCTGGCACCTCGCCTGGGTTTGCTCTGTGGGTCGTGTGGCCACATGAGATGCAGCGACAGCCTCAAGGCTGGTTTCAACTTAACAAATGCGTCCGCCATCCACCTGCCTCGCCCTAAACGGACCAGTGAAGGTGGGCATCGGCCACAGCTGGGATATCATATCTTCTCTCCGGTTTCCCACAGAGGGGGCATCTCTGGCTGCCATTGGAGGACACAGTTCCCCTCTGTGTTTCTGCCTCTGAGCTTTTTCAATCTCTCAACTTCAACATGAATGGCAGTTAAAGTGATTAAAATGGCTCAACCAAAAACTACATTTCTTGGGACCGCAGTCAGGGAGAGTTAACAGACTGAAAGAAAGGAGACACAAGTGAAACAAAGATTAGAAGATTGGTTTTACGACAAGTGGTGTTCATTTTGTGGGGGGGGGGGGGGGGGGGTTTCCAGATTGTCGGTCTTTTCTTGTTATCTCTGGAGCTGGGAGTGAAAGGACAGGAGAGGGAGACATATTGGCTGCTACAGGACTGGCGGACAGAGCTGTGTTTAGACAGAGAGCAGAGAGAGCTGTCAGCCCAAGCCAACGGAGGCCTGATGACTACAGCAGAGCCACAGCTGAGTCTGTGGGCCCCTCACAGACAAGAAGATGCACGGGGTGTATGAAGACCTATGTGTGGAACTACACACAGTCACACACACACACACAAACACACAGACACACACACATGCACACGCACACACACACACACACACACACACACACACACACACACACACACACACACACAGTCATAAGGATACATCTAAGGTACTTTGATGTCAGATTACTTAGATTTTAAATGCAATTGTACAGTCTTCCTTGACTCTCCTTGTACAGAGTGTGCTGTACCACATAAATAGTATAACAGGAAGCAGCATTTGTGAGATGGGGAGAGAGAGAGAGAGAGAGAGAGAGAGAGAGAGAGAGAGAGAGAGAGAGAGAGAGAGAGAGAGA
Organism: Urophycis tenuis; assembly: GCA_036785325.1. NCBI lineage: Eukaryota > Metazoa > Chordata > Actinopteri > Gadiformes > Phycidae > Urophycis > Urophycis tenuis. The sequence continues at coordinate 469,885 of JAXIVH010000131.1, forward strand.
GAGAGAGAGAGAAGAGGAGAGAGTGAGAGAGAGAGAGAGAGAGAGAGAGAGAGAGAGAGAGAGAGAGAGAGAGAGAGAGAGAGAGAGAGAGAGAGAGAGAGAGAGAGGATAGTCCAGTCCAGGTAGCTCAATAGACCAGAAGAGTCAAACTTTGTGGCATAAAATTAGTCCACAGCCGTGTCGGTCAATACCGCTCCCACAGGTCAGTTTTTACAAATGGAGGATTCAGGGAAGCGGACGTGAGGAGTGAGAGAGAGAGATAGAGGGAGAGAGAGAGAGAGAGAGAGAGAGAAATAGAAAGAGGGAGAGAGAGATAGAGGGAGGGAGAGAGAGAGAGATAGAGGGAGGGAGAGAGAGAGGTCCAGAAGTCCCGGTCCAGGGTGATCGGGGCCAAGAAGGGCAGGGTGATGGGTGATCCGTAGCCGAGCTGGCACGCCTCACAGGTCCTCACAGGTCCTAGAGATGTTGGGATGACGCCATGACGCCTCTCATTCTCCACACCGGGCGGATTCACCTCCCGGCCTCCCGTACGGAGGTTGTTGGCAGTTGTTTTTTGTGTTCATTCGGTGACATCTTACAGCTACATACATCTCCACATCGCTGTATGCAGATGTGGAGGGAACGTTCAATTCACACAGCAGCCTTCAAGCCTGCTCGCGCTTTACACCAGAAGGATTACAGTTTAAGGACAATTTAAAATAACACACGTTATTTCACACACACGAGAGGCGTGAGACGGGGGCGAGGATACAGACCCCCGGGGCCAGAGGGCCGACAGCAGGGTGAGTGATAAGGCGCAGGTGAAACACATGACTGAAGCACAGCCCACCCATCAGGTGGATGCCGAGGCTGCGGCTATTGAAGTTTCTAACAATCCTAATAACACGGTCTGCGGTTTCACAACAGCAGGGGAAACCTACCCCCCCCCCCCCACCAACACACACACACACACACACACCACGGGCGTATAGCTGCAGTATATGAGAATGTAGCCTCCTGAGGAAGTGTGCAGCGGCTCTTTTTTTTTTTTTTTTTTTTTTTCCCCTTCTTGGCTGACGGTGGACGCTTCCTGGGGCACTTCATTACTAGTCCAGAGTCTGGGCCGGTATCATGCAGGTACATTGAAAAGGGATATTGCAGCTTAGCAACCGAGTCTTTCAAGGGGAGGATGGGATGGGGAGGAGCAGGGGGGGGTGGGGGGGGGGGGGGGATGGGTGGACCTCAACAAACTGCTGAGTTGTTGGTTTCTCTCCCTCTTTCTTTGGAAATAAATTGCAGGAGAAAAAAAAATAGTCCCACAGAAAAAGAAAAATGGGCGCCGCGGCGCGACTTGGCCTCCTAAACACATCGCAGCAATCGAGCGTCAGAGGAGCTCTCACCCGCCGCCGTGGCCGTGGCGCCAATGATCATACAACTGGTTTAGTGGTGGAGAAGTTGCAGCCGGTAGACGCCGTGGAAAAAGAGAGCATTCATGCAGCATCGGTCCCGGGTTCCCATGTCTGCGGAGCAGGGAACTGGGGAGCTGCGGGTTCGAACGCCGATGTCTACCTGTGGGC
>JAXIVH010001310.1:0-7500 GCA_036785325.1 Urophycis tenuis
GAGCGTGGCCGACAGGCACACGATGGACACCACGCCGATGAAGTACCGTGCCAGCGCCAGCTCCTCGCGCCCGAAGTACATGTTGGGGCAGGGCGGCGAGCAGTCGCGCACGCCCATGAAGGAGTAGCCCAGGTCGGGGTCGATCTTGAGCTCGCGGGGGCACCAGAAGCCGTAGTCGCGCTGCACGGCGCCGCCGGGGGGCTCCGGGCTGGGCTCGGTCTCGGCGCGGGACAGGAGGTCCGCGGCGCGGGGGGTAGGGCTCGTCGCAGTCCGGAACCTGGAGGAGGAGGAGGAGGAGGAGGACGACGACGACGGGGGGGGGGGGGGGAACAGGGAGCCAATGTAGTTCTATGTGATCACGTTCTATTTTATCTGAATCAATTCTATTACATCTGACTTTGTTTTATTAGATCATTCCAATTCCATTCCATTCCAATTCCTATTATTTCACATTAAATACCATTCAAATATTGTATGATGTTATAAACAAATAATATGTTTTTCGCTATCTTTCGCTTTCAAAGTAAGAGCACAGCAAACCATCATTTCGGGATTTTTTCAAAGTAACAGCACAGCAAACCATCGTTTTGGGCTATTTTCAAAGTAAGAGCACACCAAAAAAATCAGTTGTTTTCTTCTTCAAAATAAGAGCACATCCCAATATGCCCGTATGAGTAAGACATTGCCGTTTCCCCCGCCACCACTACATACAGGACCTGTCGCAGTCCATCTCCTGCGGCCAGCTGACCCCGAACATGTCCATGAGGCGGGTAGCAGTCGCTGCGCGCCTGCAGGCAGAGCCGGCAGGCAGGGCAGCGTGACGCGGCCGTACTCGGTGCACACCGGGGGCGTACAGCGCACACAGGAACATGCGCAGCTCCTGAGAACACTGCAGGTTCACCATGGGGTGGAAGGGCTGTGGGGGGGGAGAGAGAGAAAGAGAGAGAGGGAGAGGGTAAGACGGCGGCAGTAGCTCAGTGGATAGAGCGGGGTGGACAGGGTGGGTTGTCCACTAACCGTGGGGTCGGCGGTTCGATCCCCGTGATCCCCCCTCCTCCTCCAACTGTCCACATCTCGAACCCCACAAATGTACTGATTGTAAGTCGCTTTGGACAAAAGCGTCTGCTAAATGCCCCCTTTACCTAGCCTGGGAATTCCCATGCTGCTTTGCATGCGATTTCATTCTCACTGCAAAGACAGCCTGGAAACCACCGCCCTTATTTTCCCCTGAGTTAGGGAACCAATCACAGAACGGGGGGGGCAGCAATACGATGACGACGTCTATGCACGACACCGACGCTTGTAGCGTGTTAATCCAACATGGCAGCGGACACAACGTTACCGTTCGATGCAGCTTTAGAAAGTGTATTAAGTAGCTTTTGTAGCAATTAATTTAATTTTAGTAGCTAATTTTTAGTAGCAATTGGCTATGAATCGCGCGCAAAGCAGCATGTGAAGAACCAGACGCCATTTGATAGACATTCGTAGCACCCAATAAACGGCTCTAGGCATTCGTAAACCACGCCTCAAATACGAGAAAATGCACACCTAGTTCCCAGAGCACCATCTCATCGAGATGTGGACGCGTCAGCCAGGCTACCCTTTACCTAAGATCACATGATATTTCCGCAAAAATTCCAGCATTATCAACAATAAAAATATGTGTAAAAAAAAAAAAATCCAGCATTATCCTGCCTTCGCTTTATTACACAAAGACAAACAAAGCCAGTGTAACCCCGCTCCGTGTGCCTTTTACATGGCAAGGCGGCGTTCGGGCGCCACGTGTAAGACACAACAGTGCCAGTGCCCTGCGTGGTGTACGTCATACCCAGCGAGCAGAGAAACTGCTTTCTAAACCATGAGGCCGGTGAGCTGAGCATTGAGGGTACTTCTGCCAGCCCCTTTCAGCTGCTAGCTAAGTCGCTGTGCATCGTATGTAACATGTGGACGCGCAAGATCACAATGGTGGTTCTGTGGGAGCGGTTTTTATTGTGTATGTTTTATTGGAACATAAATGTACAATTCCCCCTGTAGGCCAATACAGTACAGAAAGAGAGAGAGAGAGGTAGAAACATTGTGTGGGTGAGTGTGGATACTGTGGCTCGGAATTCAACCAAGGGGTTTTCATTCAGACACGAAAGCAAAGGCTCTGGGGGGAGCCTAGGTCTGCGGTGTTTCGGGAGTTGGTTCTTGACTTTGTGTTCAAGGTTAAAACTGAATGATCACTGCGTCTTAGAACTCTCTCTCTCTGTCTCTCTCTCTCTCCAGCTGCTTCCGTCATTGCAGATCCTCAAGGGTTTATCCCTCAAACAAGCGACTGTTTACAGCACACAACACCTGCCAGACAACAGAGGGGCAACAGAGGCCCTGCTTACACTAAGCCTTTTAATCCAGATTCAAAAAAATCGGGAATTGGGAACCCGTTTGTAACATCAAAGTCAGGACAATAGTCTCTCCACGATGCGTGTGTGTTGTATTCTTGGTTGTAAACAGATGGGGTTTGGGTGATCTGGATGCAAACTAGATTCTAAATCCATTGTGGCATCTGGATTATGTTGCTTGTGTAAACACGACGGAGAGAGAGACAGACAGACAGACAGACAGACAGACAGACAGAGAAGAGAGAGGGAGTTGGGTTGTTTTGGTGTTTGTTTTTTTTCTGTTGGTCAGCTTCATTATTGTTGTTTTAATGTAAATAAATACAAAGATGTGTTAAAGGTGCACAAGAGAAAATCCCTGCTGGCAACTCGCTGGTTGTCATCGGCAACATCAAACACATTGTGGTGATGTGTCGCTTTGCAATGGATGATGACTGACATCAGTTCAGTCTGATGCCAACTCACGGTAGGAGGGGAGGGGGGAGACAGGCAGGAGGGGGGGTAGAGAGAGAGGGGGGGGAGGGATGTTTCTGAAGATGAGTCCAAAAAACAACTATAGTCCCTCTTTCTCCTAATCCCTAGACCCCCCCCCCCTTCCTCCTCTCTTTCACCCATTTCTCTCTCTCTCTATGCCACTCCTCCCACACCCTTGCCCCATCTTTGGCTCCTCCCCCCACCGCTCTCTCCACCCTCCTACCTCTCCCCTCTTCGTCTGTCTCTCTGTAACCCACTCCTCCTCCTCCTCTCAAGTCATTTCAGGCTGTGATCTGGTGTGATGGGACAGAGCCGGGAGGAAGCAGAACAAGCCAGATCACCCCCACTACTCTCACACACACACACACACACAGTGGGAGGGGCTGCCGTCTTTGTGTTTGAGGGAAGACCACGCTGTGATTGAGTGACATACTGCCGTAACACACACACACACACACACAAAGACACACTAACATACATACGTGTGCACTGCGCGCACACACACACACATCACAAGCATCCACTACCAGTGGCTCATGTAATTAGCATAATCTCACACGTACTGGTACACAAACTGTTTCTCTCTCACACTCACACACAGTTAGGGGGCATTCTGGCGGTCATGTTTTAAATATGTAAAGCCCCCAACGGAAGGAAGGTAGTGTGTGTGTGTGTGTGTCAGAGAGAGAGAGAGAGAGAGAGAGAGAGAGAGACAGAGAGAGACAGAGACAGAGACAGAGACAGAGACAGAGAGAGAGAGAGACCCCTGAGCTTACATTTGTATGCTTGTGTGTGTGTGTGTGTACATGTAGGATGATGATGTGGTTTGGTTCTCTGTGTTTAATTGAGGACTCCTCTAGCAGTCTAAACTGAAAACAGGGGAGACCACAGATCCAGTCTGGCCCAGGACAGTCTAGGTCCCCCCAGTACACCCCCCACTGGGAGCGGGAGGGTCTACTGGGGGACAGAGAGGGGGGAGGGGAGAAGGGAGATGTGTGTGTGGGTGTGTGTGTGTGTAGGGAGTGGGGGAAGGGATGCTCGCTGCTTGGGTGAAACCAAATTAAAAAAAATATTATATTTTCCCTCAAAATTAATTCACCAAGTGCTTATTAAGGCGTTGATCAGGTTACTAAAACATGAGTTTTATTAAAAGGAATTCAAATGTGCTAAATGTGTGAGTTCATCAAGAAAGTCGCCAGGAAGAGAAAATGAATATTTGGGCATGCATCGTCATATATATATATATATTCATCATCCCCTTCATGGGTGGATCAAAGAAGAAAACTAAATCACTGAAGCTAGCCAAGCATTAAGCATTCTGTAGTAAGCGACGACATTAATTTGAGCCAATCTGAAACAGCACATTTCAGTAGCCCATGTCTATGCAGCTCTCTGGGTAGTCTTGATCTGCGAGTTTCCCTTTGGGGTCCCTTTAAGACGCTACACTCTCCAGGCCATGCTATACGTCTGTCCTTCTGACTCTTCGTCTGCTAAGTCACAACATAAAAGGATTAGTATATGGCTATTAGATTTAGGTGGGGGAGGGCTCTGAACGCACAAAGCAGCCACACACACACACACACACGCAGACACACACACCTTTTCCATATGTTTTTCTGGCAATGGAATCTTTGTGGAAAGAAGAATGGAGGGTGGAAGATTTGTGGAGGTGTGGAGGATTGGTAAAGAAAAAAAAAGTGTAATCCACATTTACATTTAGGGCATTTAGCGGAACGCTTTTATCCAAAGCGACTTACAAAGAGTACATTTGTAAGAACATAACATAACAGAACAGAAATAGAAATCTTTTGCCATTTTGTTTCCAACTTGACTTCCAGTGAATTTGAGATGGACGGCAGCATGACGCAGCAGGTACGGCGTCACGGCGTCTTTGCTCAAGGGCGCCTACGGGTCGAATGTGGACAGTGGGGTTCGAACCCGCAACCTTTCGGGTTCCAATCTGACGATCGGCCTGACGATCCCTCCCCTCGCCCCCCCTCATCTAGAAGACTCTTGGCCAGTGCTGGATCGTTCCGGATCTATTGCAACGCAGGGGGGGGCGGGTCAGATATCCACACACAGCTGTCATGGCCGGGCTCAAGCCGTGCACCGGTGGAGTGGTTGCTATGCCAATGGAGTCCTCACATGTCACGGGACGCCACGGCAACGGAGACACGAGCAGACACAAGTGCTCGCTCGGCATCTGAAGACCGTTGGGCTGGTATGGCTTCCAACACACACACACACACACACACACACAACACACACACACACACACACACACACACACACACACAACACACACACACACACACACACACACACACACACACACACACACACACACACACACACACACACACACACACACACGCCCTCTTCCACCCTCAGAGTTAAGGTTACCACCACAAGTGTTGTTCCTGATTCAAGTTGGAGTTGGAGTGGGGAAGAAGGTAGAATGGAAGAAGATATAATTGGGCTCCATGGTGTAAATAACCTGTATATTTGTTCAGAATGTTGTTGTTTTTACTGTTGAACATTCAGAACAGTAGTAAATACATACGGTGTCCAAAAGCAATTTCACTTTCCAGTAAAAGGTATTTTCAAAAGGTTTATTTTTTTTCTCTGTGCATCATATGTTCTGTAGTAGCCTACCTTCTTTTGTTTAAGGTACTACCCTGCTGTGCTGCCCTACTCGTCAGGTCAACCTTATGAGAGATCATAACCTCAATGTGCTCCCACCTGGATAAATAATTAAAATAAATAGATAAAACTATTTTTATTAAATGCAAGCTGTTATTCTCTGATTGGATGGAAATTGCAGCTTTAACAAAAGTGTGCTGAATAATCAGAAACATACTGTGCTTCACTCACCAAGAATACCCTCCATTATTAATCCATGAAGGTACAGTCAGGAGACTGCAGAATCCTAGCTCCGGGGCGTGCAGCCTACCAGTGACACACATGCATTACCTCATCAGCTGAGGCCTCGCCAGCCCGGGCTGACCCCGACAAGAGATCTAAAGGAGCCGGAGCACTCCCTGCTTCTCCGGTGACACTGCCCCGGGCTGCAGGCACTCTACAGTGGGGCTCCACGCTCGTACAGCAGAGGTTCTCAAACTGCGGGTCCACGCATCATTAGTGGGGCTGTGGGTCGCGGGATCACGGCTACGATTTGTCATTTTTGTTGTGTGTGTGTTGTTGAAATGTACGTTTAGTAGAGGTGTTTATCCACGGTGACGTGCAAGTTAAGCTGAGAATAAGCAAACTACATTTGTGAATTGAATATATTTGTACACATAAGGTACACAAAATGTTAGTGTTGCTAGTTAATCTACGAGTTGAGTAATTGTTCTTAAGTATGTGTATAGTATAAACTCTTGGTACTTGGTTTGATTCCAAATATCTTTTTAAATTGGGACTTTTTATATAAATCGTTTACTATATTCATATATTCATTAGTTGTTTGAATAAGTAGATGTTATCAATACAAAATATATCAAGTAATATACTTTAAAAAGCTAAAAACTGACTTGATAGGCCACTGGCTAGTTTGACTTTTGAAAACCAAAAATGTGTAAAGCCAAAAGAGGAATTTAGTTTGTTGAAACTTAACAAACCAACAACGAGAAAACCAAACATTTGAAAAGTACGAATAAAGAAAAAAAGAAAATTAAAATACAATGTAATTTGCAATGCTGTAATTTTAAACAAAATATGTGCAATGTTTTTTTGAATAATTGAAAACAAAACGTTTTTTTTTTTCAATGAGGTATTGTGTTTTGGCTACATTGGCTATTTAGCTAGCAACAGTTTGTAAGTCACCAATCGAAAACGTTTCTTTGTTTGGCCAGGAGCCAGCCATGTAATGACTTTTCATTAAACACCGGTGTCTTACTGGAATCGGCGCTCATGGCTCTCCCTGCGCGTTGTTTCCCAAACGTCGGCACAGAGAAGAACCAAGCGTGTAATACACAAGTAATCGATGCTAATGTAATCGCACCTCCGCAGCCTCCTGCCACGGCCATTACAAATTCATGAGTTATTTAAGCCATTTGGGGAGCACAGAATAACGCCGAAAAAAAAAAATGCCACAGCGGCAGCAGGAACCAAATAGACAGTCGGACGCCTCAATTAAAGGGATGACGTTTGTTCCGACGTGTCTGCATACATCTGTGTGTGTGTGTGTGTGTGTGTGTGTGTGTGTGTGTGTGTGTGTGTGTGTGTGTGTGTGTGTGTGACTTTGTTACTCAAGCGGGATGCCTTGTACCAGCTGTGGTACAAAGCCTTGGCTGCCAGCATGGCTCTCTAAACACTCCAGTGACTGATGCTCCATCAGCCCTATTGACTGTCAGGGTCAAGCCCGGGCTCCCACCCTCGGAACAAACCCCAACCCCACCTTTCCTGTCTCGATCAATACCCCCGTCTCTCTCCTACGCCGGCCTGCGTTCGCTTGCTCATTCATTCATTCATTCTCTCGTCTCCTGCTCCTCTATTCCACTCCTCTCTTCCTCGATGTCTGATCAATTCAATGGGCTTCATTGGCATCATGGGAAAAAATATGTTGACATTGGTGAAGTATGTAGAGTAAGTCTATAATAATAATAAATAAAAAAAAAATGGGGGGCTTTACATGACAAAGAACCGC
>JAXIVH010001310.1:10000-20000 GCA_036785325.1 Urophycis tenuis
GTCCTCGTTTCACAACGGAGACAACAACGAGATCCTCAGCCCGGTCGGTTGGCCAATTTTACAGAAAAGCGGAAGACTATTTCTGGGCGAGCAAGCGATCAGCTGCCCATCCACTCTACCGAGCGGAGCAAACCCACTGAACAATGAGCAGCTTTGGAGGACAAACGCCCCCCAACGCGGCCACGGTTGCACGAGCATCACTTCTCAAGACGCGAGGCGTGCGGCAGGAGCCACATGGCTAAACAATGCATCCTCGTCTTACGCGCCAACAAACGGGGCTGCATTTTCGCCCCCCCAAAATCCCCGACCCGACGGCCCGGCTCCACTGCCCTTCGGAGGGGCGGTCCGTCATCATAACCCGCCCCCACCCCCCCACCCCGAACGCGGGCCTTTTGGTTCCCATCCAAGTCTCGGCTCCTTCGGCCGAGTCGCCCCATTCATCATCATTACCGCGGCTATTCACCGGACCTAATTCCCCTTTAAACGTCAACCGTCAATTCCCCACCAAGACGGCCCTGAACCCCGCCAGGCTCACGGGGCCCCCTCAATGCTCCCGGGGTCCCCCCCATTCGGAGCGGCCAGGAGCCACCAGGACCCGGGGACACAGACTCCCGGGGTCCGATCCCAGGGGCCCGGCGTTGGGAATGCCGGGTGACGCGAGCTCTCCTTCTAAGCTCTTTAAAAAAGGATTCCGAGGAGCTGAAAGAGTCTTAATTGTGGCGCCGTGACGAATCAAAGTGACCGGCGTTCACAAACGCCAGGAATGCCGCTTTCTGTGGCGCGCCGCGCACAAGAGTGCACGCGCACACACACACACACACACACACACACACACACATTAATTACGCCCTCGAAAGCCAACCTGGCTGTGCTGCAGATGGCCAAACCCTGGCTCACAACTAGCACACTGAGGCAGGGCAATTTGGGGAAATTATCAAACCTCAAACACAGTGTAACTAATGTGTAATGTGTTCACCGTGTGTGTTAAAGTCCTAAATGATCTTTGACCAACAGGACAACATTAAAATACATCTCTCTCTCTCTCTCTCTTGCTCTCTCTCTCATTACAAGAAAGAGACGTTACGAGCAATTAGTATTAATTACAATTAGTATTAACACCGCAATGTCATGTATCACGATAACAATAACATCCAATCCATTATGGAGACTCAATATGAACCACTCCACAACATTCCACTCCCCCCCCCCCACCTCTTTGTAGCAATTACATCACTGCATAGCTCATTACAGATGGGAAACCAACACTGATTTCCATATCAGGTGGAGCCGGTGTACTGGAACTCAAAGCACCGCAGTCCCCCCCCCCCCCCCCCCCCTCCATGCAACACATACACTCCCACCCCAGCAAGGGCTGCATCTGCCTGGCGTTTGAGCTTCAACTGCTAACCTCGGGCACCACGAAGGCCACGCCGCCGCCGCCCCCCCCCCCACACACCGCGAGGGACAGACCTAATGGGACGTTAATCTAGAGCTGATCCGCGGCAGAGAGGGGGTTAAAACGATAAAACACAAGAGAAAACATTGGAGTTGAGGCTTACAGGTCTGCCGGCCCCAGCGCAGCGCTCCGCACGCACACAGCGCCAGACGAGGGATAAGAGCGTGAGACGGGGGAGGTAGCCGGCGTGTGGAGTCCTGTGCACAGCGGGCCGACAGGTCTAACCATCCTGTTGTGTCAAATGTGTTCAGATCTTTTTTGATCGGAACAAGGGTTGATTTGGAGCGCTGTCATAAACACTCTGGTCTGTCGACGCGCCAAAGTGTGGGACCGGAATCCATTTTGAGGGGGGGGGGGCAACACACCCAGTTTTCAGATTCGACAATGGCAAAGTTAATGATGCACCGTTCTACCGGGCTGCCTGGGGTCAAATTTTAAAACTTTAATTTTTCCGCGCTATGCTTTGGTTGTTCTCCAAGTCCCTCGGGTGAGGGAAGGCGAATAAAGGCGAATTAAACGGAGACTAACACTTGGACCTGAACCAACAGTTAAGCAGATAACTACCAGTTAGCTCGCTTGGGTGCTAGCTATCTGGGCTACAGACAGGATGTCCTTGGGGTAGACGGAACACCAGCTAGACACAGTGAACCAAATATTCATAGGAGGCAATTATTTCATAAACCCCCCGGAATACCTCTGTCCAAACATTAACACATGGATGGGAATGGGAATAAGTGTGATGTGTGTGTGAGTGTGTGACCGGAGTGTGTGATGTGTGTGTGTGTGTGACAGGAGTGTGTGTGTGTGTGTGTGGGAGCAGGTTTTTAGTTCACCATCTTTGTATGAAGAGTATAGAGGGATCAGACAATCACTAGGACAGGATTTTGGTGGAAAAGGCCACAAAGTGAAAGAGAAGAGTGAGGGTCTTGATGTGTTTGATCAAGACTCTCTTCATGACCATAAGCCATCAACCACAGAACCACAGAAACCACCAGACAGAAACCGTTCCTTGCTCTCAACGCGGCCAGAAAGTTCTGTGAAACAGACACTCATTTCTATCTCTAGACACAAAATCACTGTCTCAAAAAGAACCAATGGCGTCGCAGAAGAGTTGGCACCAATGTGTTTAAAAAGTGAAACAACCTGTTCCATAACGTTCATAAATGCAAAAATAGTACAAATCTGGCAATTCAACTTGCCACTGACAGTTTGATTCAGTCCTTCCCATCACGCTATGTCATTCCATCTCTCTCTGTCAACCCACTTCTTCATACAATATAAAAGGTGTGAAACCCCATACAATCACACATACAGCAGTAGCTGTAGCTGAGTGGGTAGAGCGGGTGGACAGAGCGGGTCGTCCACTAACCGTAGGGTTGGCGGTTCGATCCCCTCCTCCAACTGTCCACATGTCGAACCCCACAAATGTACTGACTGTAAGTCGCTTTGGATAAAAGCGTCTGCTAAATGGCCCCTTTACCCCTTTACATACACATGAAAGACATTGCATTGCGTCGCCACGCAAAACCACCCCTTGGCACCGTACCTCCATGGCGAGCGCGGCCGTCTGCTGGTCGTAGTGGTTCAGGGCGTTGGGCATGAAGGTGGAGTTGTAGGGCAGACCCTGGCACATGCGCAGCGTGATGGGCTCGCACGTGAACGTGCTGTGGCTGCTGGCGTCCACGTCCATGGGCACGGCCGTGCACGCCGCCAGCATCGCCGCCACGCGGAGGAGCCAGGGCGGCGCCATGGCTGGACGGCGTGGAGCGGGACGGGGAAACGGGGGTGGAGGCGAGAAGGAGTGGTAAGGGTTGAGGCTGGAGGGAGTAGGGAGTCTAGGGTGGCGAGGCGAGGGGTTATGGTTAGGGAGGAGCGGGGATGGAAGGGGACGAGCCGAGGGGTGGAGGCGGTAGGGGGGATACGGGAGCAAAGGACCAGGGTTAGGCGCTAGAGGTAGCGTGGGTTCTGAGCAGACCCCATGGGTGGAGGGTAACAGCGAGCAACGATGTCGTCACATTCACCGCCGGAGGAGGCCAGGGGGAGGGAACGCCCCCCACGAATATAATCCACTGCAGGGGTTTTTTGAGGGGGGGGACGGTTTTTCGGTGTAAGATGGCGTCTGGGTTAGCGTGGAGGGCCTTCAGCGCCACAAAGAAACCGCTTGGATCCGTTGGTGAGATCCAACATGGCCGACGCAGAGTTGGCTCGTAACCATGGTCGTGGGGTCTTCTAGAGCTCCATCACCTGAGGGGAAGCCTTCTTCTTAACCTCCGTTCCTGGACTTCAGAAGCCGACCTGATGTTTCAGAGGAAGTAAGAATGAAGTTGGTGAAAACCACAGCATTAAAAATTGGCTTTTTTTAACGCATTAACAGTTTCATCTTTTGGAAAGGAATATACATTAATGAAGCATTATTGTATATCCCTTTATTTGTGTACATTACATAACTGGACAAGACGGACCTTATGGTAACGCATGCGTTTGTGAAAAGTAGGCAAAACTTCCCACATCACCCTTCTTCCAGAAACATAATTTTCCTGGTCAACAGCATGACGGATGGGTGTAAAACACAGGAATAAACATCAGCCGTTTCACCACGATCCACAACTAAAAAACATGCACACCGAAGACGTTTCGAATTCCTACGTCAAACAGGACGGACGATGTAAATACAATGTAAATATTCGACCACACCATGCAAATAACCATCTCACCGAGGCATAATACACGTATTTTTTTTACGGTAATGGTGTGATCCGTACGCCCTATAGTACCTGTTCGTTGGACGCTGGGCGTGTGTGTGCGAGTCACCATTCAAACCCTCCACCTCAGCCGTGTGCAGGGCTACCAAACACACACCGGCACGGCGATCTAACGCGTCTTTAGACTGCGTTGCCTTTCGGTTCGTCTCCAATACAGTCGCACGTCCGGACGCAAAGACACACAGGTTTCGCTAATCCCATGAATACAATACCAAAAAAAATGTCATTAAACCCCGGCAGGAACAAAAGATGACGGGCGGTGACTTTCTTCTCCGACCGATAGAAACCATACGCAGTCGTAAGCTACCACCAGTCAACAGCGTATTGAATGAACGGCGGTATCGAACGGGAGCCGCAGCCCAAAGAGCGCCCGAGAGTCGACCGCCGACGTCACGAGCCCGTACGCGATAGTCCCTTTTTTAATCGTAGAAATAGTTTGATTCGCTGGGAACTTTACCTCGGTGTGTGTTTTTTCTGCTGTTGGAAATTCACGTGTGGCGACGTGGGGGTACTCGGCAGCTCCTCGAGTTAATGCTAACAATGAGTGAATGGCCCGTCGACCCTCTCCCTCCTCCTCCTCTTCTCCTCACCCCTCCTCCCCTGTCTCTCTCCTCGCAGCCTCACAGCAGGTTTTACGATGTGTCCCCGTCGCGCGCCACCGCGCACCCCACGCACGCGCAGGTCCCTCCAATGAATAACTCCCCCTCCTCCCCTAGCTGAAAAGAAATAGTCCGCTTTTTTCGGATATTAAAAAAAAGTGTACGTTTTATTTACTCGTTAAGTTATTATTTAGGTGTATTGTTATTATTTTCAGGCAATTGTTGGAGAGGCAGGAAGTGCAATCAATTGGGGGTGTATAGGGTTAGTTCGACACCGTGATTGTTATGCGTAGTGAGCAGAAGCTCTTTGCAGTTTATCATAACTGTGGCGTCGGTTTCCCTATGGGTAAAGTGCAGCGTTGAGGCGCGCTCCCGCAGCTGTCCATTATAAGCCTATAGGGGGCGCGCAACAGCTCCACCGTGTGGTACACATTTGTACTGCAGCACCAAACAGTCGTCCGGAGCAACGACATGGTGCGTGACACAGATCAACACTTCAGTGAAAAGCCAGCGGGGGGGGGGGGGGGGGAGAGCAGAGGAGAGAGGCGGGCAGTCAAGGGTGCACACTCAGCATTACTATGGAAACATGTCAACGGTGCACAACGTTGGGGGACATGTAAGTCTTGTGGTCAGCTGGGTCCACATCAAGGACAATCATATATTTACTAGTTAAGGAACCTCGTGCGGTGAGTTAATTAACTATCATGTGGAACGCATGCACGCGCGCATACCTCAGATATGCGTGCACTGCTGTGGCACATGAATGTGAAGGTGAATGGGTGTGTGTGTTTGGAAGATTGGTAATGGTTTAAGCTCTGGTTTCTGGCCAAAACTCAAATGCTTAACCTTAATGTAGTCGTATTCTCTTCTTGTCCTTCATTTTAGTACTAGCATTGATATGATTGATTCATGTATGTATGTATGTATGTATGTATGTATGTACATTATGTATGTATGTATGTATGTATGTATGTATGTATGTATGTATGTATGTATGTATGTATGTATGTATGTATGTACTGTATGTATGTATGTAGCCTAGGTATGTAAGAATGTCTCGTCTTGTCTGTTGTGCCTGCGCACTTTATCTGTTTCACCGTGGGAGAGTGAGAAACATCCTCTCGATTCCTTTGTATGTCTTGACATGTGAATAAATTGACATTAAAACTACTTTGAATGTATGTATGTATGTGTGTATGTATGTCTGCATACATGTATGCATGTACAGTATGTATGTTTGGATGTACGTATTTATATATGAATAGGTACTATTCTACTATTATACTGCTGTATACTATATATACTATCTCTGTGTGTGTGTTTGTGTTTGTGTGTGTGTGTGTGTGTGTGTGTGTGTGTGTGTGTGTGTGTGTGTGTGTGTGTGTGTGTGTGTGTATCAGCCACAATAGGCAGCCTTGCTGTGTGGCGCAGGCAATGTTTTATGTATCCTTGAGCACCAAAGCTTGTTATCTCTGCAATTATTTGAATCCTTTTTGAGTGGATTTAAATAAACAATTCAAATGTGTGTCTGTGTGTGTGTGTGTGTGTGTGTGTGTGTGTGTGTGTGTGTGTGTGTGTGTGTGTGTCTGCATGTGTGTGTGTGTGTGTCTGTGTGTGTGTGTGTGTGTGTGTGTGTGTGTGTGTGTGTGTGTGTGTGTGTGTGTGTGTGTGTGTGTGTGTGTCTGCATGTGTGTGTGTGTGTGTGTGTGTGTGTGTGTGTGTGTGTGTGTGTGTGTGTGTGTGTGTGTGTCTGCATGTGTGTGTGTGTGTGTGTTTGTGTGTGTGTGTGTGTGTGTCTGCATGTGTGTGTGTGTGTGTGTGTGTGTTGACCAGAGCGATGGCGTCTCTGAGTTCCTCCAAGCTGCAGACCAAGATGAGTGCGTGGACGCCCCTCAGCAACCCGCAAGCTAACAGCAAGGTAGTTGTCTCTCTGGGGGTAGCATAACTAGCTCTGTAGCATAGCAGTGTAACTGCTGCAGTTAGCATGAGGAGAGGGTGTGCTTTGCCATAAAACCATGATTATTTTCTGTGTCTTTCTTCAGGTGTTTTCAGAGAGGCGAAACCTGCTGGTTAAATGGGTGAGTTAAAAGTACACACGTTAAGACACATGTGTATTATTCAACCATATCTTTTATTGACATTGTGTCAAACAGTTGTGTTTTATTCTGATTGGCTTGTTTACAAGTGTGTTGAATGCTATATTTTCACATTCTTACTCAAGGTAAAATTCAATTTCTTGCGGTTGTAGTTTTTAAGATAGTTTTCTATTCTAGTATATTCCATTCTACTGTATTCCATTACATTCTATTCTACTCTACTCTATTGTAATGTACTTTGTGTTCATCACATCACACACATTTACGAAACAAAAAGTATTTTTTAAAAAATCATAATTGACTCCGTGCAGTTTGACAAGTGGTCGGAGGGCCAGAGGAAGTGCGTGCTGCAGGACTTCCTGTCCCGCTGCTCGGTGGCTCAGCTGCGGTGGGTGAGGCTCCGCCTGGAGCGGCAGCTCCCCCTGCAGGCGGTGGACTTCACCTGCATGCTGCCCCGGGTCCTGTCTCTCTTCATCTTCTCCTACCTGGACCCCCGCAGCCTCTGTCGCTGTGCCCAGGTAGGGCCGGCGTTGGCTCACTGTGAGTTTGACCAGGCGTTCTCTTCTCCATGAATGGGAATGCCTAGAAAAGTCCACAGTCCATGGACTCTAGGCCCACGTCCTGGGAATACGGGGCCCAAACCCTGAAACCAAACCCCTAGAAGCAAAACATAGACCCCAGCCGAACACTAATAGGGAACCCTAAACCCTAGAACCAAAATTCAAACCCTTTGGTTTTCTATGTTGAGGGTTGGGGTATGGTTAGGGGTTTCAATGGGTGCGCTTTGAGGGTTTGGTTTTTTGGTTCAAGGGTTGAGGTTAGAGTAAGGGGTTCTATGGGTTGGGTTTAAGAGGTTGGTCCGTTGATGCTCTGTTGATAACAGACCATGTGGTACATGATGTCACATGGTCCATCACATGGTCCGTTATCAACAGTGTGTTGTTGTTCTTGTGTTAACAGGTGAGCTGGTGCTGGCGGGCCATCGTGGAGCTGGACCAGCTGTGGATGCCCAAGTGTGTGCGACTGGGCTGGACTCTCTCCTTCTCCCCCACGCCCTACGAGGTCAGCGTCTGGAAGAGGCACTACGTGGAGAACGTGAAGCTGCTTCGCACTGCAAGACCCCAGGTTAGAGAGTCAGAGTTAGTGGAGGATGTGCTGAAGGTATAATGTGGAGACACACGTACGTGAATAAAAGGGTAAAGGGGGCATTTAGCAGATGCCTTTGTCCAAAGCGACTTACAATCAGTACATTTGTGGCGTTCAACATGTGGACAGTTGAAGGAGGGGGATCAAGGGGATCGAACCGCCGACCCTACAGTTAGTGGACGACCTGCTCTGTCCACCCCCTCTATACACTGAGCTACTGTCGCCACATGTGGATCATATTTATAATGTCATGATAAAGAGTCACGAAAGAAGTCTGTCATTTGAATGTTTCTTAATGTTGCTGTGTGTGTATGTGCGTGTGTCCGTGTGCGCGTGTGCGTGTGCGCGTGTGTTTGTGCGTGTGTGTGTGTGTGTGTGTGTATGTATGTGTGTGTTTGATCTCCCACCAGACCCCATACTCCCAGCCATTCATAGTACCGGAGGTCAACGTCGTCCGATCCGCGACTCCAAACCTCATAGATCAAGCCCTGTTCGACAAGGTGCGTTTGATATCCACCCCCCAGCGGGCCAGTGAAGACCCTGCCAGCAGGAGGAGCCTAGCAGCCGGGGAGGGGCAGCAGCCGGGCCTGGGTCTACCCCCATGGAGGCACGCCGATAGACACCCTAAAGACACCCTGCGCTTCAACTACTTGTCCAACATGGACCCCGTGGACCAGGCTAAGCACGCGTATGGCTAGCTTCACCGCTAACCTCCTCTTATTAGCACCATGTCCACATACAATAACCCAGTTGCTAAGAATGTAGCAACAGGCAACATTGTCATTACCATGTCATGTAAGAAGTTTGTATCTATGTACAATGTTCTTCAATACATTATTCCTCTTTTCAGCCTCTGGGACAAAAAAAAAAGTTAAAAGTTGCCTATTGCCATCCTACATTTATTGTCGGTGCTTTCACTCAATAATGGGTCACAAACCACAGTTTGAAAACCAACACAGTGACACATTCTCCATGCTGATGTTAGCCAAATGCCAATGTTCTACAGACACACAATCAACCACTTTATGACGCTAATGTGTTGATTGTCTCTGACCAGGCAAATCAGGGGCAGCGTGGACCACGTGAGGAAGTCGCTGACTGCGGGCAGTTATAAGCTACGCAAGGCCAAGTCCCAGGTAAACAGCAGCAGCACAGAAATACTGCAAACTTCATGCCTTGATTGTAATGAAACAATAGTTTAGGAGATGAATGCCTTTAATGGGTTGAGGAGACAGAGGACATAGCAAATATTTTAAAAGACTTTTCCCTAGATATCCCTGAATATAATCTTGCCACTTTAAATGAAGAAAGACATTACTAGACTGACTGGAGCAACATCTTCCCATCATCTGTTCTCCATCCCTCTGGTCAGATGATGCTGTCATCCCTGGACCCGGACTCCAACCCCAGACCAGTCCTCCCTCCCTCGTCACCTCACCCACCTCCCCCTTCTCCTCCCCTGCCTCCACCGAACCTCCACCCACATCTACACCCCAACCAGAGCCGCCCGGACTGGGCCGCCCCCAACCCCACCCCCTCCTCCTCTGATCCCCGCGTAACCATGGCAGCGTTGGAGAGGCGGGCCGGCTCGGCCCAGTGGAATGCTGGGATACGGCCGGGTCCATTGAGGACGGCCGTCCCCAGGCTCAGTGTGGAAGCCCAGAGAGTGTACCAGCGGACTTCCAGGACCCCTCCCAGTAACGTTTAAAATATTTTTATTTTTTAATGTACTCTAAATGTTTAATGTACACTAAATAGCAAAACAAGTAACGATGATGAGGTTACCTCTATTGGGTTTTTTTAAACAAAGGTGCAACTCTTTAATCATCACTATGATAAATATAGGCTACATATATGTGTTTTAAACAGAAACACGTGTGTTAAGTAGTTGTTCTCAGTATTTGGTACTAATAGTTCCTGGCGTACAGTAACCATAACAAT
>JAXIVH010001311.1:0-25000 GCA_036785325.1 Urophycis tenuis
GTTATGGCTCCAGTTTGCCCATATTCCCATATATCCAGTTCTCGCCAAGGGAAGTGGACGGAGACGCCACGGCCCTCGCTGTGGGTTCTCCGGGTTTCTGGGTTCTGCGGGACAGGAAGGACCGCCTGGGTGTTCTTGCGTGAGCCGTCGTGTGTGTGTGTTGTTGTGTGGGGCCGCGGGACGCTGTACACAGGTCGTACCTGGAGCCCACCCCCCTGTAGATGACCCCCCCCCCCCCCCCCCACAACCTGTCCCCTGGGAGAGAATTCCTCTCTCTCGCTCTCTCTTTGATACAGGCCCCATTAAGCTTCTGGTGGGAAAGGGAAATGCCAGGAAGGGAAACACAAACATCGTCTTCCATTGTTTTCTGTCTTGTTTTTTTGTTTTGTTTTTTTGAATGGCTGACGGGAAAAGGGGCTGATGAAAGGAGCCGGCCCCCCGGTGGGGGCAGGTGAGGTGAGGCGAGGTCGCTCAGTCTCCCACAGGATCACACAGGGCAGCCACGCATGGGCGTCACCAGGGGGTCCCAGATGACTCCTGGCGCTCTCTCCTCCTCCTCCTACTCCTCCTACTCTTCCTACTCTTCCTGTCCTCCCTCCTCCCCCTTCTCCTCCTCGTCCTCCTTCTTCTCCTCCTCCTCCTCCTCCTCCTCCTCCTCCTCCTTCTCCTCCTTCTCTTCTTTCTCCTTCTCCTTCTTCTCCTCCTCCCTCTCTCTCCTCCTCCTCCTCCCCCTCTTCCTCATATAGTCCTCCTGTTTCCTATTTCTTTGGGAGAAGACAGAGGAGGAAGTTTGGCACGATTCCCTTACAGCAGCCGTTTCCATTAAATATTTCATCAGCTGTGCACGACGCAGAGAGAGAGAGAGACACGCAGAGAGAGGGAGAGAGAGAGAGAGAGAGAGAGAGAGAGAGAGAGAGAGAGATACAGCAGGCCAGAGAGAGAGAGAGAGAGATACAGCAGGCCAGAGAGAGAGAGAGAGATACAGCAGGCCAGAGAGAGAGAGAGAGAGAGGCAGTCAGAGAGGGAGAGAATGTGAAACGCTCCAGGCCTTTAATGGCCTGGTGCATCCCAGCCGGCTTAAAGGTCAAGGAGGAAGGGGAAAGCTCCACGCTCCGGTTGCCAGTGTACAAGGACTCACAGGCCCGCCGGGACCCCGAGGTACCCAGCATACCCAGACTGAGAGCACGGGGGGGGGGGGGGGAGAGACCGGATCAGGGCACGGGAGAGCTGTCTTCTAACTGTCTTTCTAGTGGGGAACAGATTGGTGGGGAGGGAGGGAGGGAGGGAGGGAGGGAGGGAGGGAGGGAGGGAGCTGTCCACCAGGAGAGACCAGAAAGGCGCGGGGGTGGGGTCGGGTGGGGTCGGGGGGGGGGGGGGGGGTGGGGGGGGGGGTCCACTAGGAGAGACCAGATCAGCCACACCGCGGTGGGCAGTCCTCCACAAATCCTCCCGCAAAGGTCGGAGGAACAGATGCCTGCTGGGGGATCTGAGAAATGACAAACGTATGTGTGGAAGACTACGTGAAGTATCACCTTCACGAGGCACTGATGAGACCAGATTAGAGGTAGATCACGTTAGATTAAATGCAACTTTGTTGTCATGGTTCAAGGACAATAGCGCGTACATAAAAAGAGACAGGCAGTGTGATGTTAGAATTTAATACGCTGTACTGGATTTAAAAACCCTGTCATCAAAAAAATCTGTTTTTCATTAGAATAGAATAGAATAGAAATACTTCATTGATCCCAAGATGGGAAATTACAGAATTACAGATCACTATTTCACGATCTTAGTACTCATTGACTTAGTGCTAAGAGAGCACTAAGTTAATGAGTATTTGCCTCGACATGTCAGCCTTTTTTCTTGGCCAGCCACCGACCGGCCCCACATGTTTCCTCCCAGCCCAGAAACGCCACACTGGGCGACGCCGCGACACATAATGGAGAATGAAAAAAATGTAAGAATGCGTTCCTCCTCCCACCGGGCGGGTTTTGCCTTTGTTGTCTCAACAATGCCGCCGCCGCCGCCGCCGCCTCCTCCCCGGCCCTGCAGTAAGGCGGCCATGGCTGCACCGCACGCCGCACCCCGCGTTGCCTCGCACCGTGAACCAGCCCTGCAGTTCCTCATACTGAGCCAGCCGAGTGGTTTCACCGTCGCCAAGGCACACAAACACACACACACACACATGCGCACACGCACGTGTCGTGCACGCATGCACGCACTTGCATACACACACACGCACACACACACACACACATGCGCACACGCACGTGCACGCATGCACGCACTTGCATACACACACATGCACACACACACACACACACATACATGCACACATGCATACAGAGACACACACACACACACACACATCCACACACAGATGCACGCATGCATACACACACACGCACGTGCACACACACACACATGCACGCCTGCATACACACACACATCCACACAAACACATCCACACACACACACACACACACACACACACAAGCACACACACACACACGCACGCATGCACACACACCCTAGGAGTCTGACCTGTTTAGCTTATGTATTGTTTAACGTTGTCAGTAGGCCTTTTTTTTTTCTAATCAACCAATCAGGGACAATGAGGCTCCTGTTACCGGAGCACCCATGTGTATAGAAATCAGGAATGGGTTTGTTTCATTTCATCCCATGGCAGGAGCCAGACATCCATGTCGCTGAATGAAAAAGTACAACCCTGCAGGTCTTTCTTGTCAAAGCCAGGGTGACCTAGAAAAGAATTTTGGTTGGAATGCTTTATCACACAAATAGGCATCTAGAATATATCTAGATATTTATTTCTGTATTCCTTCGTTTCTATAATAATGTCTTGACAATTTCAGACAACAACATAGACTATATATTTTGCCCATCTTTGGCCTATTTAGATAACATCAACGCAATTTACATCCAATATCCAATATGTCTGACTTTATCTGGGAATTTGCACGTTTTATGAACCCCTGGTTTAGAAGGACTTTGAAACACCTCCGTTTCTACCATTGGGTCTCACGCAGATTTTTCACTGAGTGAATTTCCACACCTCTCAACAGTAAGTGATGAGGTGTGTTTTTGTTGGTGTAGGTTTCCCCCCCGAGACCCCCGTGGCACTTGTTTACCCCCCGGCGTAACGAGTCAATGGGTGTGCGTTTAGTGGGCCCCGTAACCATACGTAACACTCCGGCTCCAGAGGTGCGTGGAATTCATCGCGCCGCTGCTGTTGCCGCCTGTGCCGAGGCTGTTTGCCGTAAATCCCTGGGATTATGTTACATAAGCCGTGTGTTCCTTTCAGCTATACGTCTCGTTCTGCCGTTCCCTCTGTGTATTTATGTTTTGTATCTCTGTCTCTCGTTCTCTCTCTCTCTCTCGCTCTTTCCCTCTTTTGTTTATTCTCGCTCCACCTCGCTCGCACGCAAAATCATATAACCTCTGTCTCTCTCTCTCTCTCTCGCTCTCTCGTGTGCGCTTACTCACTCACGCATACGCACGCAGGCAGGCACGCACGCACACAAACACACACACACGCGCGCGCACCACCTAACACAATCTTTTCACACAGGGCTTGCAATCGGATCTCGTGACACATGAAGTGTTGATCCCATTAGACATGTTATATAACCCTCTGTGGACGACCAGGGGGTGAATTCTGTGTTTATTAGGTAGGTGTGCGCTTTGGAGCGCTCCGCCGTATAGCCAGCTATACGGCAGGGCGTCGGAGACTGGCAGTGGAATGAGATACCGTAGCATACATAGCAGGGAGGAGGCTGCTGCTTTAGGTCAATGTCTCTCCCTCTCTCTCTCGCTCGCTCGCTCTCTCTCTCTCGCTCTCTCTTTCTCGCTGGGAGTTGCGTGTATGTATTTATTTACATGTCTGTTTATGTACGTGTGTGTGCGTGTGTGTATGGGTGTGTGTGTGTGTGTGTGTGTGTGTGTGTGTGTGGGTGTGTGTGTGTGTTTGTGTGTGAGAGTGCGTGAGTGTATGTCTATGGGGTGTGTGTGTGTGTGTGTGTGTGTGTGTGTGTGTGTGTATGTGTGTGCTTGTGTGTGTGTCTGTGTGTGTGTGTATGTGTGTGTGTGTGTGTGTGTGTTTGGGGGGGGGGGGGGTGGTGGCGGTGTCAAGAAGCTGGCATTGGGTGAGGTGAGGGTGTGTGTCTGAAGGTGTCGCCTTCCATCTCTCCATACAGTGACCTTCTGAGGTGGGATTTCGGTTTGGCTGGGCGACACGTGTGTGATGTGTGTGTGTGTGAGTGTGTTTGTGTGTGCTTGTGTGTGTGTGTGTGTGTGTGTGTGTGTGTGCGTGTGTGCGTGTGTGTGTGCGTGCGTGTGTGTGATGAATCACTTGAGGTGACGGTGGCTGGTGTCTCTCTGACACTTCAATCACAACCTGAGATTGACCCAGTGCTCACACCCACACAAACCCCCATAACCAGGTTCACCCACCCACTGGATGGTAACCAGAGGTAACCACCAGGTTAAAGCCACCGTAGGTATGCTGTCAGGTACAGCATTGTAAATACCAACAAACAAACAAACCCCTATGTTTCTCTGGCGTATGATTGACAGCCAATTATGGATTCACCAAACCAATCAGGGAACAGTTGCCCTGTGTTCCTGGTCTAGTAAGTACGAGGTACTCAACAGAAAAATTGTATTGATTAAATAATTATTGTTATTTATATAGTAGTAGTAGTAGTAGTAGTAGTAGTGGTGGTAGTAGTAGTAGTAGTGGTGGTAGTTGTAACATGTACCGTTCATGTCATATGTATATAGATCCAGACAGAAGCCAACTAGTAGTCCGTAGTTCACTTTATTAACTATCAACTCAACTTGTTTACTTCCTGTATGTCCGTCCCCTAATATGTTCCCTATACAACAGGTACCCATCTGCTCTCGCTACATCTCCCCCCTTTAGTTACTTGTCCGATTCTTAAAAGAACTTCTTTTGTTTTTACTGTACCTGTAAATAAACTTGACCAGTATAACATATTGACATATTAAACCATTAAACATTCAAGTCCCCAGCATTACTTTTCCTTTCCTGTTTTTTTTTTCTTCAGTAGTGCATAACATCTCCTGTAAACATTAAACATACAGTAGAACACATAATAATTTTCCATTAAGAAATTCTTTCTTTTTTTTTTTTTTTCAAAACATAACTCTTTCTTCTCTAGGGGTCGGGGTGGACTACCCTGGTCCCCAAGCTGTGCAGGGTTTATTCTGCCCTGTGAACTAAACCACAGCTTTCTAGCTAGTCTACAAATTCAGCCTGATTGGCGGTCTTATGGTCCGGCCCAATCTAGTCTCTCTGGTAGTCTCTGGAATGACCCGGATGTGAGATCTGTTCCGCCTGAGAGTTCCTGAGGGCAGGTCTATGTTGTAAGACCTAGGTGTCTGAGCTGAACCACTGACAGTCCCTGTTTCTTTTGTGTTCTTCACCCAGACCTTTTGTCCTGGTCTGAGCTCTTGTCTTGTCTTTGTGTTGTGTCGTTTGTTGAACCAGGAGGCCTGTTGTTCTTTTACGTCCTGGTCCTTCTTTCTGAAATCCTGGAGGTCAGGCCATCCAGGTTGTAGTTTCTCTTGACTGACCGGCAGGGGTGTCCTGATGTTGCGGCCCATCAGCAGCTGTGCAGGGGATGAGCCGTGTGTCAAGGGAGTGGCCCTGTAGGCCATGAGAGCCTTGTGTGGATCTTCCCCCTTTTTCAGGAGAGATTTCACCGTCCTCACTGCCCTCTCAGCCTCTCCGTTACTTTGAGGGTAGCGGGGGCTGCTGGTTGTGTGCTTGAAGTCATAGTCCCTGGCGAAGGCTGCAAACTCCGCTGCAGAGAACTGGGGGCCATTGTCCGAGATGACAGTCTCCGGGACCCCATGACGGGCAAAAATAGACTTCAGCTTTCCTGTCACATGGGCTGTGGTGGTGGAGGTCAGGTTAGCCACTTCTATGTAGCGCGAATAGTAGTCAATAACCACAAGGTACATGGCATTGTCCCACTGGAAAAGATCCACTGCCACACGCTGCCATGGCCTTTCCGGCAACGTAGTGGTCAGCAGTGGCTCTGGCGCGTTGTGAGCCTCTCGTGCACAGGTTGTACAGTTTTCCACTCTCTGTTTGATCTGTTTGGTCAGACCTGGCCACCACATTGACTGCTGCGCTCTGGCAACACACTTTGTCATGCCTTGGTGACCTTCATGTATTTTGTTAAGCATGTCCTCTTGCATTGTGACTGGGATGACGAGTCTTTCGCCTTTCATCAGTAGTCCGTCTACAACGAGCAGGTCCTGTTGATACTGCCAGTACAGCTGCAGTTGTGGTGGAAGAGCTTTTCTGCTATGAGGCCAACCTGTTTGCACCATGCCTTTCAGCCTTTTGCAGACATCATCTGCATCTTGTGCCGTCCTGATCTGCACCAACCTCTGCTCTGACGCTGGGAAGTGCTCCATTATTAGGTTGATGGAGACACACACATCCTCTTCCAGCTGCTCGTCCTCTGGTGTAGGCGGGGATTGAATCGGTGCCCTGGACAGTGCATCCGCTGTGATCAATTTCTTCCCCGGCACATGTTCAATTTTGTACGTGAAGCGAAGCAGCCGCAGCCTGAACCTCAGAATGTGAGGTGGCAAGTCGTCTAGTGCTCTACTGCCTAGCAGTGAAATGAGAGGTTTGTGGTCAGTTTGTATCAAAAAGTCCATCCCTATCAGGTAACACTGAAACCGTTCACACGCCCAGGTCAGTGCAAGCGCTTCCTTCTCTATCTGGGCGTATCTACGCTCCGTGTTCGTCATGCTGCGTGATATGAAGGCAACTGGCCTCCATTCTCCCGACAGCTGCTTCTGAGACAATACTCCACCCAGCCCAAAGGACGAAGCATCTGCTGCTACTATTGTCTCTCTGTGTAGGCAGTACTGTGCCAGTACTGTTGGTGAGCTCAGTTCCTTACGCAGCTCGTCAAACGCTCTCTGCTGCACACTCCCCCACACCCAGTCTGTGTCGGTTTTGAGCAGTTCTCTTAGCGGTTGTGTGAGCTCTGATATCCGTGGAGAGAATTTCCCCACGTAGTTGACCATGCCAACAAACCTTTTCACGTCTGCAGCGTCTTTGGGCGTGGGCATCTCTGTGATTGCCTTAATTTTTCCTGGATCTGCTTCAATGCCTCCTGCACTGACGATGTGGCCCAGGAACATGACCTTGTTGACCGCAAACTGACATTTGTCGTTATTGAGCGTCAGGCCCTCTTCCTGGAGCCGCCCTAACACTCTGTGCAGCCTGTGGTCATGTTGTTCACGTGTTGTTCCAAACACGAGAATGTCATCAGCATGGCATACAGTCCCTTCTAGCCCTGTCAGCATCTGTGTGAGCCTCTTTTGAAAATGCTCAGGTGCGGATGAAATCCCGAATGGGAGTCTCTTGTAGCAGTATCGCCCGAACGGGGTGATAAATGTGGTCAGCGGGACTGATTTTTGATGTAGGGGTACCTGCCAGAATCCGGCCGTAGCATCCAGCTTAGTAAAGACGGTTGCACCTGCAAGCTTGGCCAGGGTTTCGTCGACGGCCGGCAAGATGTGTCTTTCTCTGCAGACATACTCATTCAGATGGGTCATATCAGAGCAGATTCTGATTTTTCCCTTGGGCTTTGGAGCCACCACCATGCCTGCGCACCAATCTGTAGGCTCTTCAATGGGCACAATCACCCCCATTTTCTCCATTCTTTGGAGCTCCTCTTTTACCTTATCATGTAGCGGTAGAGGTACACGTCGTGGCAGTGATAATGCGAAGGGCTTGACGTCTTGCTTCAACTTGATTCTGTACTCCCCTGTTAGGCAGCCCAGTCCTGTGAAGACCTTGGGGTATTGTTCCTTCATGTCAGCCTCTAGCTCTAATACACTGTCGACTAAATGCAGTAATTTTAGATCTGAGATTGCTGGCAGACCCAGTAGAGGAGTAGCTAGCTTTTGTACTACATACACTGGTTGTGTTGTTGTTCTCTCTTTATATTTCATGACACCATGAAACTGACCTATCACCTTTAGAGGTTCATTGCTGGGTCCACACAATGGTATGGATGCTGTGGTGAGTGGGCCGTGCCATTTATTTGAATAGGCATTACCTGGGATGACCGTTGCGTCCGCCCCTGTATCCAGCTTGAAGGTAATGTTTTGACCATTCACTTTTAGCGTTTTTTTCCATGGTTCAGGTTTCTTTCCTGTGGACACTGCTCCCAGGAAAAGAGTATCCTCTTCTTCTGCATTGAAAACTGCCCCTACTCTACCTGATTTACAAACAGCTGCGAAATGTCCTCTCTTCTGACACTTTCGGCATTCAGCATCCCTTGCAGCACAGTTATTTAGAGAGTGTGGTGGTCCTTTTCCACATCGTCCACAGTTTTTCTGTCCTTTCTGGAAATCCTTTTGTCCCTTTCCGTAGGACGTCTTCCCTGTCTGGTACTCCCTGTTTGACTTTTTCTTGAATTTCAGGAAGTCCACATTGGCCTCTCTCTGTTCTGTAGGTCTAGTTTCTCTCACTGTTGGTTGCTGTTTTTTAATTTCTTCATGTTGCCTAATTTTAGTAACAGCCTTTTCCAGTGTTAATTCACTGTCCATTTGCAGCTTTTCAGACAGGTTGTGATGCCTTATTCCTACCACTAGTCTGTCTCTGATCATTTCATCTTGCAGCGGGCCATATTGACAGTGCTCAGATAACTTATAAACTGCAGAGATGAAGGCTTCAGCAGATTCCCCTGACTCTTGGCTTCTCTTATTGAAACGAGCCCTCTCATAGATAACATTATATTTGCTAATAAAGTATTTATCAAAGGCTTCCTTCACTTCTCTGTATTTCTTTGCATCTTCAGCACTTAAGCCTAGCGTGGACAGAATGTCATCTGCTTTATCGCCAATTGCATAAATTAATGAATTCACCTGATATTCTCCATCTTTTTTGTCCAGTCCAGCTGCAACTCGGAACCTTTCAAACCGACGAATCCAATTGGGCCAGTTAGCAAAGTCCGAAAAGTCAAAGTTTTCTGGTGGGCTTATGGAGAAAAGGGAATCCATCCTCTTTTTTTTTTTTTTTTTTTTGTTGGCCTCTCTGCGTTGTCTGTCTAACTAGCTTGCTGCACAGTTTCTAACTGCTGGCCAGCGTCAGCCTAGTTTTTGAACCTACCGCGATTTACGCGCTCTAATTAATTATTTACCGCAACTTGACGGGCAATTCCTTCCAAGCGACCGTCTGAGGCGAGATTCAGCACGCTTCTGACACCATGTAACATGTACCGTTCATGTCATATGTATAGATGTGTATAGATGTATAGATCCAGACAGAAGCCAACTAGTAGTCCGTAGTTCACTTTATTAACTATCAACTCAACTTGTTTACTTCCTGTATGTCCGTCCCCTAATATGTTCCCTATACAACAGGTACCCATCTGCTCTCGCTACAGTAGTAGTAGTAGTAGTAGTAGTAGTAGTAGTAGTAGTAGTAGTGGTAATAGCAGTAGTAGTAGTAGTAGTAGAAGTAGTAGTATGTAGCCCTGTTGGCTATTGTTTTCATTAATGTGTAGCCCTGTTGGCTATTGTTATATTAATTTCATATGCAAAGATTAAAATGTTTGTGTGGTAATAAATAATAGTTCATTCAGATAAATACATTTAAAAACTTGTTGGATTATAAAATGTAAAACGGAAAAAGTAATTTCATGTACAGGTATAAGTCAGAGATAAACAGGTGGTGTTTGTTTAAAATCCATTCATTTCTTATTTTATTATAGTGGCATAGTGAATCGTCCTTTTATTTTTCACATTTCTGTACTTAATGTTGGCCAATCCTGTCCTCACCTTGATTAAGTAGGAGGTGCTTAGTATACCCGACTTCCGCAGCACGTTCAGAACGGCAGATGCTGTTTTGATAGGCGTCCCAGCCGGACTGCCGCAAGTTATAAGGAATCGGACATTGGCCATTCGAGAGAGACGAGAGGACCGGGAGAGCCCTGTGCCTTGGGAGAGACGCTAGCTGTTGTACTTTTGCGGGACTGGTTCCGCGTGGTACTACCCTCTCCATCCCCCCTGCTACTGCCACTCCACCTTGCCGCTTGCCCCTTTTCCCCCATCTCCATTTCTGACGGAGGATACGTGAGTACACTAACCGTGCACGTGCTTTTTGTTACTGCTGGTTACCACCAGTGAAGCGGCCATTTGTTTTCGGCCTCTCCGCACACGAGCATCGACTGGGCCTGCCACGTTTTTTATTTTAGCCCGGTGTGACTGTGTGCGTGAGTGTGGGCTGTGGACAATTCGGTTCTATTGTAAAATTGCCTTTGTTATTCATTCGATATTGAGGTTATTCATTTGTGGGTCGAAACTAAGAGTATTTTTTGAGCTGGATACTTGTTGCCTGTGCATATTTAACGGTCACAGTGAACAAGCTAACTAAATTGTAAATTGAAACTAATTGTGTAATAAATCATTATTTTGGTTCAACTAAAGTTCCGTTGTTGTACTGACCAAGGTAATAATATTGTGGGTTAATATATTACCGGTTTAAGAGAACTTTACAGGGAATTACATATATTTGTGTTTACTTCTCATTCTTATTGGAGGCACCGCCATATTATTTTCTTTATTCAAATTATCTTTATTACAGGTAGCGCTAAATCAGACGAACTCAGGCCCCGTCCCATGGTACTACAACACCCCCCTTTATTTTATATTCAATTTCTATAGCTACCTGGGACTGGGGTTACATAATTGGAGGCACCGCTGGGATTAATTCATTGTATGATCAATTCAATTTAAGAAATTAAGCACAAAACTCACATACCATGATGGCTCATTCACCCAACTCGCAGTTATTAGCTGAGCTTATTACATGGTGTGAGGATGTAAAAGTAGATCCAGCCAATGCTTTGATATTGAGCAATGTTCCTACAGAGGCAGTTGAAGCTGATATCATAGAGTCACTGGAGGCTGTAAAAGTGATTGGCAGAGTTCGCTATAACTCCAAAAAGTTAGTCT
Organism: Urophycis tenuis; assembly: GCA_036785325.1. Lineage (NCBI taxonomy): Eukaryota > Metazoa > Chordata > Actinopteri > Gadiformes > Phycidae > Urophycis > Urophycis tenuis. The sequence goes on from JAXIVH010001311.1 coordinate 11,035, forward strand.
CCCATCTACAGCAAGACATGATACTCTGTGAGTGCCAACACCCAGTTGACCCTAAATCAGTTCCCCCAGAGATCTACCCCCTCGATGGTGGATCCCCATGGAAAGTGACCTTTCTCACCAGTTCCACCACCCCACCAGATGAGTTCACACTGAAGTTACTGAACCTACTGCAAAGTGAAGGTAAATCACTGAATGATCTCCAACCTTTATTTGGACAATGCACACCCACACAGTCAGACCCCACCTCCATCATTCGTGCTGTGGGGGAATTGCTGGAAAAAACAAGGCTACCCGCACAAGAGAATAACGCTTTCCGAAGATTACGTGTTTTTTCAGGAGTGATGCCCACACCTGCAGGGGAGGAGACCCTTGAAAACTGGCTTGAACAGGCACAGTTAATGCTGGACGAGTGTGACGGTTCTGATAAAGAGAAGAAGAAAAGGATAGTTGAAAGTGTAAAAGGCCCAGCATTTGAGATAATCCAGGCTGTGCGATACAATGATGCAGATGCGCGTCCAGAAGATTATTTATCAGCCCTGGAAAATGCATTTGGGATCACAAAGTCAGGTGAAGATTTTTATTTTACATTTCGATCCATGCAACAAAAATCAGGTGAAAGGCTTTCCGATTACCTTAGGAGATTAGAGAAGGCTCTGACAAAAGCAGTCCAGAAGGGAGGCCTTCCCCACACTACCCGAGACCGTGCACGAGTAGAACAGCTGTTAAGAAGTGCAGCTTCAGATTCAGACATTCTGCTACTCCAGTTGCGGTTAAAAGAGAGATTGAGAAACCCTCCCTCTTTCATGGAATTACTCAGTGAGATTAGGGTAGAAGAAGATCAGAAAATGACCAGACGAAATCTCACCACTAGTTCGCACACTGTGCGTACCACAGAGGACAGTGTAGCCCGCTCTGCTGAAGTAGATGCGCTTAAAAGTCAAGTAAAAATTTTAGAAGCCAAAGTACAGCAGCTATCAGACAAAGAGAGACCCCCAGTGTCACAAATTGATCCCGAAGTGCAGTCACTGAAGGAACAAGTGGCCAGTTTGCAGTTGTTAAATCAGCTCAGAGAGCAATCAGCCATGCAAGAGATCCCAATAACGACAGAAAAGTACACCCCAAGGTTTAGAGCAAAGCAGCCCTTTCAACCTAGAAAAAGCAATAACACTACCGATGGTCAGAGTGTGTTTTGCTACCGCTGTGGAGAAGATGGCCACACCATTAAAAACTGCAATGGCACTGACAACCCCTCCAAAGTGATAAGCAAGCTAATCAGAAACAATCAGATGCTAAAACAAAACCAAAAAAGCTCCCAAACCAGTTCCCCTGGGAAAACAGGACATGTAGGCCAACTCAAAAGCAGTTCCCTCGGGCTCAGTGCGCCTGCCGCTATCCCTCAAGGCCTAGTAGGTGAATCTAGCATAGGGAAAGTCATGATCGAAGGACAGACATGTGACGCTTTAATGGATGGTGGCTCTACTGTGTCAATTGTTTTTGAAGACTACTATAACAAGCACTTGTCCCATCTTCCGCTCCACTCCATTTCAAGTCTGGAGCTATGGGGCCTAAGTCAGGTTAGCTACCCATATAAAGGTTACATTGAAGCTGAGATGCAGTTTCTCGATGATGGTTACCGATGTGAGCCTAAAGTGGTGCTTGTTCTAGTCTGCCCAGATGGCAACGGCCCTGACAAGTTGCCATTAATTGTTGGCACCAATGCCCGAGCATTCAGTCATGCCCCCCGGTCCAGTGAGATCCATGGTGACCCCAAGCTGGCTCGAACCATGAGAGTAAGTACACAGCTACCTACCTTTAAGTCACACCTCTCTCATAGTGATCCAGTGGCTGTAGTTAAGTGGACCGGACCTGGACCTCTTACCATTCCTCCTGGTAGCGAGCGTTCAGCTATTTGCAAAGTGCAAAGCCATGACAAATTAGGAGATAGCATCCTTGTGGTGGAGACTCCCTCCAACGGAACACTGCCATTTGGTGTGTTAATGCCCCCCTGCGTCCTACTCTCTGCGGAGATGGACTGCAACAGATTTTCAGTCTTGTTGAAAAATGAGTCTGTCAGACCAAAAGCCATCCCCAAAGGCACAGTGATTGCCTATGTGCACAAAGCAGAAGTGGTCACACAGTTGAAACAGGCAGAGACCCCTACTAGCACACTTGACCCTGCTATGTTTAATTTTGGTGATTCTCCCATACCAGAGGACTGGAAAAACCGACTGGCCCAGAAATTGGCTGACCGGCCTGAGGTTTTCTCCTTGTCTGAGTGGGATGTGGGTCTAGCGAAGGGTGTGGAGCACCGTATTAGGCTGAAAGACCCAAGCCCTTTCCGTGAGAGAGTCAGGCGTCTCGCCCCAGCAGAAATCGATGATGTCCGCAAACATCTACAGGAGCTCCTCGCTGCAGGGATTATCAAAGAATCCCGTAGCCCGTACGCTTCTCCCATAGTGATTGCTAGGAAGAAGAATGGTAAGATTAGAATGTGTATTGACTATCGTACCCTTAATCTGAAGACCATACCAGACCAATACACTCTTCCGCGGATTGATGATGCTTTGGCCAGCCTCACAGGAAGCCGTTGGTTTTCTGTACTTGATCTTCGCTCAGGCTATTATCAAATTGCAATGTCCGAAGAGGACAAGGAAAAGACAGCGTTCATATGCCCGCTTGGGTTTTACCAATTCGAGCGGATGCCCCAAGGCATCACTGGAGCCCCTGCCACGTTCCAGCGATTGATGGAAAAGGCAGTGGGAGATATGAACCTGCTTCAGTGTTTAGTCTACCTTGATGACCTTATTGTGTTTGGTCGCACCCTGGAAGAACACGAAGAACGTCTTATGCGCATACTTGACCGCCTAGCAGAGGTCGGTTTGAAACTTTCGCTCGATAAGTGTCAGTTCTGCCAGCCGGAAGTAAAGTATGTGGGACATATTGTGTCTGCTGCCGGTGTTGCAACTGACCCTGAAAAGATCAAGGCTGTAGCCCAGTGGCAGCCACCCACCCACTTGAAATCGCTGCAGTCATTTCTGGGGTTCTGTGGCTATTATCGAAAGTTCATTAAGAACTACTCAGCCATAGTCCGTCCTCTCACTGATTTAACGAAGGGATATCCTCCTGTAAGGAAGGGGACGAAACCCACTAAATCTGATCTAAATGGTTATTTCAGACCATCCGAGCCCTTTGGCGAGCGCTGGACCCCAGCCTGTGCTGAGGCTTTTCGTCAAATCATTCAATGCCTCACCTGTGCGCCAGTGTTGTCTTTTGCAGATGCAACAAAGCCTTACATCCTACATGTGGATGCCAGCATGGACGGGATTGGAGCGGTCCTTAATCAAGAATACCCAGAAGGGTTGAGACCTGTGGCATATGCTAGCCGTAAGCTATGCCAATCCGAGAAAAACTACCCCGTTCACCAACTTGAGTTTCTGGCCTTGAAGTGGGCCGTGGTGGATAAGTTCCACGACTACCTCTACGGCGCCAGATTCACTGTTAGAACCGACAACAATCCACTCACCTATGTTCTCACCACTGCCAAGTTGAGTGCAACAGGCCATAGGTGGTTGGCTAGTTTAACTACATATGATTTTGACATTAAGTACAAGCCTGGCAGAGAAAACGTGGATGCGGACTGGTTGTCCAGGAACGCCATGGATGAGGACGACGGGTGGAGACACATCCCTCAATCTGGGGTTAAAGCTCTCTGTCGTCCATTCAGTGTCATTCAATCATCCACGCTGCCCAGTCGTCTCATAGACCAATTAGGAGTTCCCCCAACTGTCATTCCCCCTGCTTATGCTTTATCCACTCAGCTAGGGGTGAGTTCTTTGGAACCACTTAGCCACAAGGACCTGTGCAGAGCGCAAGACAGGGACCCTGACATCGGTGTCGTCAAACAAGCTGTACAAAGTGGAGTCTGGCCTATCTCCCAAAATCACACTCCAGATGTTGCTTTGATGCAACGAGAAATCAGCAGGCTGTTAATAAGGTCCGGTCTGTTGTATAGGAAAACCACCAGACCCGTGTGTGGGCAGAGTTTTCAACTGGTCCTCCCCAAAGAACACCGTCTTAAAGTGCTTAAGTCCGTTCATGATGATTCTGGTCATCTGGGAGTTGACCGCATCACTGATTTGGTGAAGGATAGATTTTATTGGCCCAAAATGGCCTTTGACATTTCCCAGTACATCAAAAACTGTGGCCGGTGTGTTGCCCGCAAAACGCTTCCGCACAGGGCCGCACCTTTGAAACAGATAACAAGCAGTGGCCCCCTCGACTTAGTGTGCATAGACTTTCTGTCTATAGAGCCTGATTCAAAAGGTATGACCAATGTTCTTGTGGTAACAGACCACTTTACCCGGTATGCACAGGCTTTTGTGACCAAAGATCAAAGAGCCACCACGGTAGCCAAAGTGCTGTTTGAGAAATTTTTCGTGCATTATGGGCTGCCATCGAGAATTCATTCTGATCAAGGGCGTGATTTCGAAAGCCGTCTCATCAAAGAGCTCTTGGGAATGTTAGGCATCAAAAAATCCAGAACGAGTCCATATCACCCCCAAGGTGACCCTCAACCCGAGCGGTTTAATAGAACACTCTTGTCTATGCTAGGAACTCTCCAACCCAGTCAAAAACAAAGATGGAGCCAGTATGTTAGTTCACTCGTTCACGCCTACAACTGTACCCGTAACGACGCGACGGGTTACTCTCCATACTATTTGATGTTTGGGCGTGAGGCTCGTCTGCCCATTGATTTGTGTTTCGGAACTTCTCCCGATGGAGACGACTGTAGTGACTACTTACAGTATGTTGACAAACTGAAAAGTGACCTGAAAAAGGCATATGAGTTAGCAGTAACAGTTGCCAATAAGTCACATGACAAAAACAAGAGGTACTATGACAACCGAGTAAGAGACCAAGTATTAGAGAAAGGGGATCGTGTACTCATACGAGCTCTCGGCTTGCCTGGAAAGCACAAGCTCGGCGACAAATGGCATTCTGACCCTTACATTGTCGTTGAAAAACTACCTGACTTACCAGTGTACAGAGTAACATCAGAAAAAGGTAGAGGCATGATCAAGACCCTGCACAGAGACCACCTTTTACCCATAGGGTATCTGGTCAAGTTTCCCTCCGATTTAGAAGTGACTCGGCCGCCACAGAGGCCTGTGACACGATCACACCAAAAGAGAAAGTCGATTGAGAATCTAAACGAGGATGAACACTCAGAAGATGATGAACAGGAACACTGGAACTTACCTGCTGACCGGAGGGAGGACATTTTACTGGCACTTGATCTACTGGCGGATCACTTCAGTAGAGATGTTCCCCTGGAAAATGCACTAACTCAGCAAAACCTTGTTGAAGATGGCCTTGACGTGGACACTGAAGAGGGTGTGGATGAGATCCCCGAAGGACAAAATGCAGAGCAAAGTCAGCAACTACCAAAGGACACTGTAGTGCACACTGGTCTAGAAGGGGGAGAGCTCCTCTCTACTAGTAAGTCCCAAAGTAGTGCCGAGACTGTTTGTAACCTTCCCGCCCGAAGACAAGTGAAGCCAGTCGTGAGGTTAAGTTATGATCGACCTGGACATTCCACCAATGAACCCATTGTAGTTGTACATAGAGGGTTGAGAATCACTATCAAAAGAGACTCCCCATTGCTTTGCCAAAGTTGGGATAACGTATAACGACGCAAACATATCTATGACCCTAGTCTGTAGCGTACATGCCAGACATTAATATTGACAAATACCGGAGGTGACCGGTGTTCATTTGTGTGATGAGGACATCAACACCGTTTAGAAAGGGGAGATTGTAGCCCTGTTGGCTATTGTTTTCATTAATGTGTAGCCCTGTTGGCTATTGTTATATTAATTTCATATGCAAAGATTAAAATGTTTGTGTGGTAATAAATAATAGTTCATTCAGATAAATACATTTAAAAACTTGTTGGATTATAAAATGTAAAACGGAAAAAGTAATTTCATGTACAGGTATAAGTCAGAGATAAACAGGTGGTGTTTGTTTAAAATCCATTCATTTCTTATTTTATTATAGTGGCATAGTGAATCGTCCTTTTATTTTTCACATTTCTGTACTTAATGTTGGCCAATCCTGTCCTCACCTTGATTAAGTAGGAGGTGCTTAGTATACCCGACTTCCGCAGCACGTTCAGAACGGCAGATGCTGTTTTGATAGGCGTCCCAGCCGGACTGCCGCAAGTTATAAGGAATCGGACATTGGCCATTCGAGAGAGACGAGAGGACCGGGAGAGCCCTGTGCCTTGGGAGAGACGCTAGCTGTTGTACTTTTGCGGGACTGGTTCCGCGTGGTACTACCCTCTCCATCCCCCCTGCTACTGCCACTCCACCTTGCCGCTTGCCCCTTTTCCCCCATCTCCATTTCTGACGGAGGATACGTGAGTACACTAACCGTGCACGTGCTTTTTGTTACTGCTGGTTACCACCAGTGAAGCGGCCATTTGTTTTCGGCCTCTCCGCACACGAGCATCGACTGGGCCTGCCACGTTTTTTATTTTAGCCCGGTGTGACTGTGTGCGTGAGTGTGGGCTGTGGACAATTCGGTTCTATTGTAAAATTGCCTTTGTTATTCATTCGATATTGAGGTTATTCATTTGTGGGTCGAAACTAAGAGTATTTTTTGAGCTGGATACTTGTTGCCTGTGCATATTTAACGGTCACAGTGAACAAGCTAACTAAATTGTAAATTGAAACTAATTGTGTAATAAATCATTATTTTGGTTCAACTAAAGTTCCGTTGTTGTACTGACCAAGGTAATAATATTGTGGGTTAATATATTACCGGTTTAAGAGAACTTTACAGGGAATTACATATATTTGTGTTTACTTCTCATTCTTATTGGAGGCACCGCCATATTATTTTCTTTATTCAAATTATCTTTATTACAGGTAGCGCTAAATCAGACGAACTCAGGCCCCGTCCCATGGTACTACAACACCCCCCTTTATTTTATATTCAATTTCTATAGCTACCTGGGACTGGGGTTACAAGTAGTAGTGGTAGTAGTAGTAGTAGCAGTAGTGGTAGTAGTAGTAGTAGTAGTAGTAGTAGTAGTAGTAGTAGTAGTGGTAATAGCAGTAGTAGTAGTAGTAGTAGAAGTAGTAGTAGTAGTGGTAGTAGTAGTAGTGGTGGTGGTGGCGGCGGCGGCGGCGGCGGCGGCAGCAGCAGTAGTAGTAGTAGTAGTAGTAGTAGTAGTAGTAGTGGTAATAGCAGTAGTAGTAGTAGTAGTAGTAGTAGTAGTAGTAGTAGTAGTAGTAGTAGTAGTAGCAGTAGTGGTAGTAATAGCAGTAGTAGTAGTAGTAGTAGTAGTAGTAGTAGTAGTAGTGGTAATAGCAGTAGTAGTAGTAGTAGTAGTAGTAGTAGTAGTAGTGGTAGTAGTGGCAGTAGTGCTAATAGTAGTGCTAATAGTAATGCAATTTCCCTCAGGGATTATTAAAGTACGTCTGTCTGTCTGTCTGTCTGTCTAGTGCTAATAGTAGTGCTAATAGTAGTGCTAATAGTAGTGCTAGCAGTAGTAGCCGCTCAGCGGAACGTCGAGTGCACTTCCACGCCGCGGTGCATCATGGGAACTCCCCTCCCCGTGATAACCGCAGCGTTCGGCTCCTTCAGCGCAGCCCCTCCAGCCGAACCGAGGAGCGACAGCTTCTCCACGCTTCCTCCCTTTATGCCCTGGGACGCGCTCCCCCCCCCCCCCGCCCGGCTCCCTCCCTCAGCTCAGGAAGTGGCGGGCAGCGGCTCCGCCATTGATTCTGGCTCCCCCGGGCGCCGCCTGCGCTGCCCAGGCTCCACGTTGGCCTTTCACCGCTCGCACCTCAGGGCGTTTCTCTCTTTAACCCGCTCCGTGTAGACTCACGGTGACCCTCCACCCCGCCGCTGACACACACACTCGGTGGTGATTCATTTTTGGACGCCGTATCACTCGCCGTGATGATGAACTACCCGGGTGACTTGTGACTTGCCTGTGTGTAATTTTTTAATCCGGCGGTCTGGGGAGCGTTAGCGCCTGGCATGTTGATGTTCCTCGTCAGGCCTTTATGGAGTGTCAAACTAACGAGCCCTCAGCGCCGCACATGTGTGATTAAATGGCTTTGCCGGCTGCACAGTGTGTGAACATGTGTGCGCGCGTGCGTGTGTGTGTGTGCTTGAGAGACTTTGTGTGTGTGTATGTGTGTGTGTGTGTGTGTGTGTGTGTTTGTCTGAGTTTATGTGTGTGTATGTGTGTGTGTGCGTACTTGAGAGAGTTTGTGTGTGTGTTTGAGAGTGTGACTATGTGTGTGTGTGTGTGTGTGTGTGTGTGTGCATGTTTGTGTGTGTGTGTGTGTGCATAAGTCTCTGTATGTACTGTGTGTGTGTGTGTGTGTGCATAAGTCTCTGTATGTACTGTGTGTGTGTGTGTGTGTGTGTGTGTGTGCATAAGTCTCTGTATGTACTGTGTGTGTGTGTGTGTGTGTGTGTGTGTGTGTGTGTGTGTGTGTGTGTGTGTGTGTGTGTCTGCGTATGTACTGTATGTGTGTGTGTGTGTGTGTGTGTTTGTGTGTGTGTGTGTGTGTATGTGTGTGTGTGTGTGTGTCTGCGTATGTACTGTATGTGTGTGTGTGTGTGTGTGTGTGTGTGTGTGTGTGTGTGTGTGTGTGTGTGTGTGTGTATGTGTGTGTGTGTGTGTGTCTGCGTATGTACTGTATGTGTGTGTGTGTGTGTGTGTGTCTGCGTATGTACTGTATGTGTGTGTGTGTGTGTGTGTGTGTGTGTGTGTGTGTGTGTGTGTGTGTGTCTGCGTATGTACTGTATGTGTGTGTGTGTGCGTGACACCCGCCGGGCTCCCTGAAGACATTACCATGCTGGTCACAAGGTGGCTCCTCTTCATGTACTCACCACACATCAACACACCTGACAGGTTCTGCACGCAGGGTATTTACATGGGGCTCGTAATCAAAGCATGCACACCAATAATAAAAAAAAAAAGATTGATCATTGAGCCAAAAAAAAACTCTGAAACCCATAGGCCAGTAAGTTGCGGTGGTGCGGCGGTGCCCCGGCGGTGCCCCGGCGGGCCCCTGGTATCCCCCCCCCCCCCACCCCCCCCGGGTGTCTGCATGCTGACTGATAGGCCTCTGAACTAACCCCCCCCCCCCCCATCTGAACAGCCATGACACGTGCGTCACTGCTGTACCTGCAGCAGGAAAAACATCCTTGATAACCGAAAACAACCTTCCATTAGCATCCACTCTGATGACCGGCACGGTACTGGGCATTAAAGCACCAGGCATTGAACAGGGTGGTCGTAGTGGTAGTGGTTTCTGTTGTTGTTGTTGTTGTTGTTGTTGCTGCTGCTGGCTGCTGCTGCTGCTGCTGCTGCTGGCTGCTGCAGGAGGTGTTTTAGTGCTGTGAGATGAATAAAGATCACAAGGCCTTGTTTATTTCCATCCGTTGACCGTAACTCACCCTTTTACATAATTAATTTCACACACATGCGCGCGCGCAAACACACACACACACACACACACACACACATACGCACACACACAAACGCACACACACAAACGCGTGCGCGCACACACCCACAGCCGCACACACACTGTTTACGTCCGTGCCTTTGCAGGTGTGTATACAGTACATATATGTTGAATTAAAATGGGTGCCGTGGATGGGATTTCGTTAATTACAGTAGTGTGAGGATGAAGTGGTCCGTTTGAGTAAATCCTAATATGGTGTCTTATATATAGAGTGTGTGTGTGTGTGTGTGTGTGTGTGTGTGTGTGTGTGTGTGTGTGTGTGTGTGCGTGCCTGTGTGCGTGTGCGTGTGTGCATGTGGGTGTGTATGTGTGTTTTACGACCCTTCACAACATCTTAGCTCCTCTTCTTCTGTTTGTCAACCTCTCTCCTTTCTCTTGCTCCCTCTCTCTCCCTCTCTCCCCCCTCTCTCGCTCTCTTGTCTGTATCTATTCTCTCTCTATTCTCTCTCTTGTCTCTCTCTCTCTCTCTCTCTCTCTCTCTCTCTCTCTCTCTCTCTGTTTCTTCTCTTTTTTTCCATTATTATTTCTTTCCGTTGCCCTTTGACTAAGTGAGAAGCTTTTATATTGTTGCTCTGGCAGCCATTCAAGCCGGAGGAGTTACTGCGTTCTCCAAGGCCCCGCCGTCCAAATATCCCTCAACAATGTTAGTTTTGTGCACGTTTGATTTGTTGCCCACTTTACGTTGCACACTACAGTGGAGGGTGGTCTGGCTCTCTCTACCCCCCCTCTCTCTCTCCCTCTCTCTCTCCCTCTCCCTCTCTCTTTCTCTCTCTCTCTCTCTCTCTCTCTCTCTCTCTCTCTCTCTCTCTCTCTCTCTCTCTCTCCCTCTCTCTCTCCCTCTCCCTCTCTCTTTCTCTCTCTCTCTCTCTCTCTCTCTCTCCCTCTCCCCCTCTCTCCCTTGCTCTCTCGCTCCCTCCCCCTCTACCCTTTCTCTCTCTCTCTCTCTCTCTCTCTCTCTCTCTCTCTCTCTCTCTCTCTCTCTCTCTCTCTCTCTCTCTCTCTCTCTCTCTTCTCTCCCCTCTCTCCCCCCTCTGTCTCTCTCTCCCTCTGGGTCCTGGGAGCTGTTTGTTTCAGGCCCCATTGTGGAGCAGAAGTCTGGCTCTTTATGCAGGGCCGTACCCCCAGTGCCCGCCCCACCCGGTCCGTGTGGACGCCATTGTGGCGCGCGTAATTAATGATCACAATTAGCTCGACTGGCTTCCTCTTTTTTTCGCACGTCCGAGGAAATAACAAAAAAACAAATACACGTACGGGGCATTAGCATTCCGCGGCTCGCGGTGCTAGCCGAGCTAACTGCGCTAGCGAGGGCATCATTGTGCATAGATATGTTTTATAAACGGCGCGCGTTGACGCGTGAATGTGTTTCACCGCGTCTCAATGGAAATGCGTTTATCCACTACTTCCGATGCTAAAACGGTTATGATCCACTTCATGCGGAATATTCTCACAGGCTGTACGCGAAATGGGATGTTGCCAGGGATGAACAGCTTAGAGATCCAATGAGTGTACACAATGGGCTGAGTTCTGCGTCATTAACGGCAAATCCAATAACGCTAGCTTGGCTTTGCTAACAGTCTCAGAGTAATTGTTCTGATGATCGGTGCCTTCTTCCCGGTGTTTTCGAGTGAAACGCACCAACGGACGTCGGTACGAGGTACGACGCAGTGAAACGTACACACTATACGCCCTCCAACCGCTCCCGGGGTCATCCGAGGTAACGCACAGCAGCAAAGTGGGGGAAAAAAAATGCTGACCACACAACACGAGACTATGCTTTTATAAGTCTGGTAACCGCTCGCTTCCCTGTTTATGTTGCGCAGGGCAAATGAGTGTAGGCGTAATGAGGCAACATTTTTAACTTGATAAAATGTTGATTCTGTTTGATTAGCAAATCATGGCAGATGAATTAAACCCTCGCCGCATCAATGGCTGCGATCTGATGGTGGTGATTGCGATGATTCGTTTTAAAAGACTAAATGAAATGTGTTCGGCAAACGTGCTGATTGCCTCGGCAAACACAAACACTGAAAAGTCAAAAAAAACTTCACTTTAAGACAGAAAGACAACGCAGCCCAGATGCTTACATCAACGCAGCGATGCGCCTGTGCGTTAGCATGTATACGTTTACATTTCCCGTATGTATGTATTCTAAATCCGTAGCCTTGCCCGGCTGCCCCCTCCCATCCCCTCACCCACACGGGCCCTATAGACGCTCTGTGCAGGCACACTGGACAGACAGCGGCCAGTTGGAGTGGACTGGAAAACACAACAACACGGGAGTAATGTGATCCGAGACCTCCGGAACCGAGGGTCCGGGCGCTGGGCGAGCGGTCACACAACGGCCCGCTGGGTTTAAAAACAGCCTCCGCGCCACCAGGAAACCGATAGCTGTTTGCATGCTGCGCACATGTGTGGGTAGTATGTGAGAGAGCACCTGTGTGTGTGTGTGTGTGTGCATGTGTGTGTGTGTGTGTGTGTGTGTGTGTGTGTGTGTGTGTGTGTTTGTGTGTGCGTGTGTGTGTGTGCGTGTGTGTGTGTGTGTGTGTGCGTGTGCGATAGTGTGTGTGTGTGCGTGTGTGTGTGTGTGTGTGTGTGTGTGTGTGTGTGTGTGTGTGTCTGTGTGCGTCTGTGTGCGTGTGTGTGTATGTGCGTGTGTGATAGATTGTGTGTGTGTGTGTGTGTGTGTGTGTGTGTGTGTGTGTGTGTGTGTGTGTGTGTGCGCGCGCATGTGTGTGCGTGTGTGTGTGTGTGTGTGTGTGAGACACAGTGACGTCTGTGCTCCGCGGCGTCGTGCGCGTGTCCTGAGTGACAGGGTTTCACGTGAATGGTGGGGGAAACCGGAGAGCTGGAGGTTAATGAGACAACCTGCGCCCCTGTAGCTCAGGTGAATCCGGTCAGAGTTTCCACTGCTCCGCCGCGCCTCCCCTCTCGTCTCCTTGCCCCTCTCGTCTCCACTCCTCCGCTCTCCTTTTGTCTACTCTAGTTTCCTCTCTTTTTTTCCCCTCTTCTCTTCTCTTCTCTTCTCTTCTCCTCCTCCTCCTCTTCCTGGTCATCCTCCTCCTTATCTCCTCCACGCTTGTCACCTCTCCCCCTCCCCTCCCCTCCCCTTGTCTCCTCTCCTCTCCTCCCCCCTCCTCTCCCCTCCCCTCCCCTCCTCTCCTCTCCTCTCCCCCCTCTTCTCTCCTCTCCTCTCCTATTGTATTTTCTCATTTTCTCAGTGGATTCTGGTTGCTCAGAGGAACTAACCTGGATCTGTCCATGGCTGTAGATTTCAGACCAACACCCAGAGGGCAGTTCACACGCCAGTCCAACCTTAAGACAGAAACAGAAACACTGGCTGGGACGAGGCATGAGGGAGAGGCTTTGCATGTGCTTCACACCTGTTCACACCATTTGCAAAGTTCAAGGGTCACGCCGCACACAGGGATGAGCTAATGAGTGTGAGCATCAGCAAATATAGGATTTGCTTAGAGTTTGAGAGTAAACACACGGTTGCCTGCCCGCACATACACACACACACACACACACACACATACATACACACACAGTAATGTGATGCTACCCCTTTATTTACACCTTGCAGACTATTAACAACAACATAACATATTGTCCCAAGGTGGGACTGCGGGAGAGGATTATGGGTAAATGGCCTAGCTCTACTGTGTGTGTGTGTGTGTGTGTGTGTGTGTGTGTGTGTGTGTGTGTGTGTGTGTGTGTGTGTGTGTGTGCGTGTGTGTGTGTGTGTGTGTGTGTGTGTGTGTGTGTGTGTGTGTGTGTGTGTGTGTGTGTGTGTCTTTGGGCGTGTTTCCATCTTATATTAACATATGTCATTATATAATTTGCCTGTATGTTGCATGTGTCACATTGCTGAGTGTGAGTGTGGGATTTGTCTGTCTCTCCTTATCTACAGAACACTTCCATGGTTTAACGAGTGTTGGGACATCGCTACTTCCCCCTGGTCACAGCGCTGTATTGATTGCGTGCATCGTAGTGATGATAGTAGCAATATAGTTCTGCATTTTCCTTTAGAGGATCCTCTGTGTCTCCCCATGTCTACACTCCACTCCACTGCACTGCACTACATTATACTACACTCCACTATACACTACATTACAGCGCACTACCCTATCCTGCACACCACTATACACCACTACACTACACTGCACTACCCTATTCTGCACACCACTATACACTACACTACAGTGCACTACCCTATCCTGCACACCACTATACACTAAACTAAAGTGCACTGCACTACCCTATCCTGCACACCACTATACACCACTACACTACACTGCACTACCCTATCCTGCACACCACTATACACTACACTACAGTGCACTGCACTACCCTATCTTGCACACCACTATACACCATTACACTACACTTTCACACAAACATACACATTT
>JAXIVH010001312.1:0-7500 GCA_036785325.1 Urophycis tenuis
GTCCACTTGGGAGGACCTTTAATTAAACATTTAGTGAAAGCAGGAGAAAATTAGTTTCCCTTTAATCTACTGACAATGTCTGAGACCGGTCTGCAGACAGTAACCGTCCCCTTCTGCTGACATGAACCTAAAGACAGACCTAAAGACGAGCCAAACACCTAAAGAGACATTGCTACGGGTCCCATGGGCACAACTGACCAGAGAATGCTGTGAAATGTTTCTACACATGCAGGTTTTCTTCCTTCCTGTTCTGTGGCTCCTGGCCAGTTGAAGGTTAATTCTACGTTCTGTTCATTGACATTGTTTTGTAAAGCCAGGTACAGTGATTCAATATCTGCTACTGGGCGGCAAATGACATGAAATACCGATACCAGGTTATGGTGATATCTCATCCAGGTGACCTTTACTTTACCTTTGGTTTATCGGAGGGGACTCTAGAAAGAGTGAGCGTTTGGCCTGAAGGTTGACACTTTAAAATACTACTGCTTAAAAAAAAAATGTGGGATGCTGAAAGTTCACTGAGCAACTCTTGCTGCCCTCAAGCAAAAGCAAGGTACAGCAGATGAAGGGTGGCAGCCGTTCGATGCTCCTGTGTGTTGTATCCTCCTCCAACAACACACTATGTAGTGAACTGGTCCATGTGTTTCTCCGTATCAGGTATCCATCTCCATCCCTCTCTCTCTCTCTCTCTCTCTCCTTCTCTCTCTCTCTCTCTCTCTCTCTCTTTCTCTCTCTCTCTCTGTGCAGCTCAGGCAGTGCGCGTCTCCAAGTGGCCCGGGTGATGTCTCAGGCGTTCCGCTGTGAGGTTGCCATGACGATGTCATGCAGGAATTGACGACACTGGTGCAGCGTTGGCATGACAACCATGCACAAGCCTCATCTCCTGCTCTCATCTCCTCCACATCCAGCGAGGTTCTGGTGGTGTCGTTCCCCTGACGATCCGTCGGCTTTGTCCACGGGCTTCCTCCTCGTGTCCCACCACACCAGATGAGCTCTCGTTGGGTGAGCACACGATTGCTCTGGCTTCGTGTTTGTCTCCATCGTGTTTGCCGGTGGACCGCGGAGCGGCGGACTGGGAAACACAAACACAACCTGAAACTGTACGGACATGACGCCCTGAGGAGGAAAGTGTTCCAAGCCAGCACCGTGTAGACAGGCCACTGAACAAATACACTTCTTCAAATCCCCTTCCGATGTTTCGAACGCCAACGAGTCTCTCTTGGCAGAACTTCTCCGGGACCAGAAAACAGGCATAGCCCCACAACTTGTAGTTCCGGTTTGAGCCCAGGCTCTGCACCGCCTCTATTTCTGCTGATACGTAGTAGGCCTGATGGATGGAGATCAGCTTTACTCTTTACTCTTACTGTACGCTCCCATATGGTGTCCTTGACTTCCGTTGTTTAAAGCTCATAGGAATAACTTCTCACCCTAACCTGCCACCTAATCCTAATCCATCATACCACATCTGGGTTCCTGTGGCATGTATTTAATTGGGAGCCCTTGAAAAACAGCTAAACCCAAAGACTGACCTCTATGTCCATTCCATACTCCAGGCTCTTTGCTTACTCTTGAGTCTTTAAATAAACTCAAAGTCTCTCTGATTATGACTGCAGGCTAGTTCTGGTCTCCTGCTCCACAGCATGCAGAGATGATGGAGTGTTGCCCAAACACAAATAGAGCTTCTTCACGTCTGACAAAGCATTGGAGGAAACAAAGGTCACAAGCAGCAAAACAAGTGTGACGAAGATGACAAAGAGTCTTTGTGAGAGCACGATGAACAGACCAGGTACAGCTCTGGCTCATCTGGATCTGCAGAGTAGAGCTTTTGAATTGTATCTGATTCATCAATGTTTTTTTTCACAAGTGTCATCGCTTTTGCTTTTTAAATGTCAGTTCTTCTGTAGATGTGTCACTATTAAGGATCTCTGAGTCACAACGTGATGCCACATTGAGTCGAAGGAACCAAACAGAGCGCCGACTCTGAGGGAGATGTGACAGGCATTGAGTCGGGTTATAGATTAGAGACGTGTACGACAGGAAGTGGACAGAAACGGCTCCATACATCATTCTAGGGAGGGGAGGGCAGTCTGTGAAGCATGGCCACCAGAACACAAACCCCACAGATGAATCAGAGCCCTGGGGATCATCTCTTCCTGTAGCACCTCCACTACTATCTCTGTCTTCTGTCTCCATCTTCTTCTCTCTCATTCTTCTCTTGTCTCCTCCTCTAGTCCACCGGAGTGCCATATGGCGGTACACGTGGCCACCGCCGCTGGACTTAATGCCGCAGATAAAGCGCTGACATCTGCTCGCCCTACTTACCACATTCAATCTGCAGCCCTGCTCAGCACGAGTGCTGCCTTTCCGACTCCAATTAATAAGTCCAAACATTGCTTTGGTGGGAGCGCCGAGACATCTTGTTCCCCGAGTCAAAGCCTCCAATCAGCCTGACTCCCCCCCTTGTGAGCTAATCCCTGGCCCTCCTGAAAGCACCGTGACCCTGAATGATGGAGATCTAGGAACACCACCCTGATGGAGATCTAGGAACACCACCCTGATGGAGATCTAGGAACACCGCCCTGATGGAGATCTAGGAACACCACCCTGATGGAGAGCTAGGAACACCACCCTGATGGAGATCTAGGAACACCACCCTGATGGAGATCTAGGAACACCGCCCTGATGGAGATCTAGGAACACCACCCTGATGGAGATCTAGGAACACCACCCTGATGGAGATCTAGGAACACCACCCTGATGGAGATCCAGGAGAACGGCCATGACACATGTTTGTTGGAACAGATGTAACACCGGGCACAGAACACCCAGCACATGTGGATGTACACCTTACAATTGTCAGGATGTTTACAAGTCGGAGGAAAGCGTCATTCAGCTGGGCCCTCCCACAACACTATATTCCCTTTGGGAGCGGGGGGATGGCAATCAATTAATGCAGAGAGCTTTAGAGGTCAACGCGGAAGATTCCCTGGCTATCGATTGAGACATCCCATCTTGTATCTATTGCTCTGCATTCTGCATGCAGAGTAATGAAAGTTGTTACGGGGAGGGTGTCGTCCAAATCAAGTGAAACGGGGGGCAGGTCTTTGGTGACCCCACCTCTATGCAGTTCCCCTCCAACTGATTGAAACAGAGAGTGAAGTTCACGCTACAACAGGATATTAATGGTTACAGCATTAAGTCCCACCTGTACCTTTAATAGCTAGATAGAGAGATAATATAGATAGAGATACGACAGACAGACAGACAGACAGACAGACAGATAGACAGATAGATAGATAGATAGATAGATAGATAGATAGATAGATAGATAGATAGACAGATAGATAGATAGACAGATATACATAGATATGTATAATAGATAGATTGATACAGCAAGACAGATGAATGAGTGACTCAGTGAGTTCATTAGGTAAATGGCTAATGCAGTACGTTCTGAGGTTTCTCTTAATCTTTGAAAAGCTTGTGTCCCTGGCAGTGTGCTCTGGGCCATCCGTCAGAACCGCGAGCAGCGCCACGCCAGCACCGCCGGTCCACTGGCTCCGATGGGATGGGACCCTTCAACCCTAAAACACTTTGAGTGGGCGGCCATCAGCCAGTCCAACCCAGGGCCGCCCCCCTTCCCCGCCAGGCCCAGAGGTGTGACATCCCTCAGTGCGGACGCAGGTCAATCAGTGTAGCGATGAGACGGTGCTGAGCTCAGTACTCACCAGGTCTTCGTTGTTCAACGTGGAACGGTTCACCAGAGCAAACGAGATGCCTGCCTTTCGAGCAGCGAGAGTCTGGGCGTTTGGCGAGAGAGAGAGAGAGAGAGAGGGAGAGAGGAAGTGACACAAGGTTAATGCACACATGTGGAAGGCCCAGGCCTGTTTTCATTCATACAGCTTGATAGCAGCAAAATTCATTTTAAAGAGTAGATTGAGAGATTGTGTGGACATGTATTTGATAGAGGAGAGAGATACAGACATATTGTGTGAGATTGAGAGACAGATAGAGAGAGAGAGAGAGAGAGGGAGAGAGAGAGAGAGTGAGAAAGAGAGAGAGAGAGAGAGAGAGAGAGAGAGAGAGAGAGAGAGAGAGAGAGAGAGAGAGAGAGATACAGACAGAGACAGAGACAAAGACAGAGAGACGGAGAAAGGAAGATCTTACCAAGGCCTGTGATTTCCCCCCGGAAACGATGAATAGTGACCGAGAAATAAAGAGAAGAGTTAGACAGGGAAAGGACTAAAAGCACAAACAACACAAATGGTTCAGCCACAGATCCACACTCAGTGCACTAAGTGTCTCAACTGCCATGCAGGACTTGTGTGCGAGGTCTCAGCCCTCTAGTATACCGCTAAGTCAAAAGCGCTTGTATATTGCGGTTACATAACTGATTATCTGTTCATGCGACTAAAAGTTACTACATCGCTGTCATGCTCTGCATTTATATATGTGGTTTATCTTTTGGATGAAGCTTTGATCATATTTGCTGGTGTCTGCTCTGCACGTTAGTTTGACACATAAACAGAAAGACATGTATGGAACACACTCATGTATGGGTGAAGCCTAAGGAGCCATGTTTGTCTCAATAGTCACGAATGCACAAGACAAAAGTCATAAATGTGTTTCACAAATTAAGAACGTTATAACAGCGTTCGCAATTATCCTCCAGATGCACACACAAATATTTCATTTTGAAAGAATGTTGAATCTGCATGCACAAAATGGCCAATTATAGGGCTCCACTGCATTCCAAGTGGATGTATTCATCACTTTCGGACTCTCATATATCCAATTCACCAGCCAATCACATGAAATAACCCCATCATTTGAAATCATCTCCTCGTGGGGCCTCTTGTCTCGTGCCCAAACCTCAAAACACAAAGGGAGGAACCCATTTGCATTTTCAGAACGTTCTTCGAAAAGTTGAAATTTCTAGCCAATAACAAATAGAAGCAATATAATTCTGGCTTTCTGTAAGTCTGGCTTCCTGTAAGTCTGGACCCTGTAAGCCTGGACCCTGTAAGTCTGGCTTCCTGTAAGTCTGGACCCTGTAAGTCTGGACCCTGTAAGCCTGGACCCTGTAAGTCTGGCTTCCTGTAAGTCTGGACCCTGTAAGTCTGGACCCTTAGGGATGGACAGTTGTTGTTTTGCATTGTGTATGCCAAGGACAAGCCATGTAGACAGCCACAGTCATCAGTGTACTCATATTAGTCTAGTTTATATCAGTTTTGTTGGCAACATATTTAAAGTCATTGCTTCTTATGAAAATCTATTCATAAATACCAAAAAGCATTCAATGATTTATACAACTGATACATATTTATGTGTTTTTTACATAAAAAAATATATTTTAAACGGATTAAAAAAGTGTGAACCTCTGAAATTTGTGTGCTTTTGTGTTTGTAGAACATTTCATGTAGTTTTTCAATTGGTGAATTTGTTTTGTTCATTTGTGATTCTTGAGACTGATCTGACCCCATAGAAGCCAGCTACACTGCACAACACACAGATAAAACACACACACACACACACACACACACACACACACACACACACACACACACACACACACACACAAAGAAACAAACACACTCACAGTCGTTCAACCACTCAGATAACACATGACACATCCAGACAGACACATACACACACACACACACACGCACGCACGCACGCACAGACACACACACACACACACACACACACACACACACACACACACACACACACACACACAAACACACACAAATCAACACACACAGACACACACACGCACACATACACACACACAAACACACACACACACTCACACACAGACAAATTAACAAATTAACAAGACACGCACACAGATACACACCCACACAGAAATGGCCACACATTGTTACTTTGATAGTGTACAGAGCCCGGATGACCAGTTACAGAGTAAAGAGGCACCGGATAAACCCCTCAGAGGACACTAGGCAACAGGGGAATGCAGACATGGACAGCTGACAGTATTGGACCCGTCTTTACCACGGCCGTGGCATGTGTGCAGCTATGGTAAAGAGCCATGCTGGAGGAACCGGGACCTCTACATGAACTGTGAGCGTTGATGTAAGTTTAACAACATGCTGCCGGGCTGCTGCGGCCAGTCACACCAGGACGCTGTCCCAGGTTCTGGTACAGAATCCTAAACAGCAGTTGGATTCCATGTCTCAAGGAGCGTGTTCTTATCTGTTTTGTTGTTGAAGTTTTTTTTTTTTTTTTTGGAAATCCCTCCCGCCCCAACCAATCAGAGGCTGTCGCTGCCCTGAAGCGATCACACAGCAGGATGGGGACACTGACAGAGGAGAGCATGAGAGGGGCTGGTCAGATTGCTAACTGACTTCATCCAGGTGTAAAAGGCTTGTCGTGGGTCACTTTTACATGATTTAAAAGCCTCACACAGTTAAATCAGAAGTCAATGAAGTCCTTAGATATATTTTTGGCTTGAGTTGTCAGCATTTCATGTTGAATCAAACGTTCACACCCTGCTGAGCAAGTAAACAGAGGAAAATGGCCGCACTTCGGACAGGCTGAAATCTGACAACTCACTGAAAAATATCACCCATAGCTGTTATGGGTCTATGTAGGAATGGCAAAAATATACACGCAAAAGTCCAAAAATAGTGAAAGAAAAACAACGACCCATACTTACCAAAGACATTGTAGGTTATTAGAGATATTATATAGAGAGATATGGACAAACACAGCATCAACTCATGTTGTTCACTGTGATATACATCATTCATCAGCATCTACTTTTATGACATTAACTTGAATCTCATCTCCTCTGATTTAAAAAGAGAATGTCGATCAAAACATTATTCCAAGATGTTCCTTTACTTATTATTTAAAGGGGATTTTAGATTTGTGTTGTTTTGTTTTGTTCTACCTGTTACACAACCAGACAACAAGATGGACAACAAAACACAGTCATCAATGATACAAAACGGGACAGACATGAATAATGTGTTTGTCACTCCAGCGGTTGTGAGCGTTGAAATGCTGCTGGTGCAGCTGTAGCGTGGGGCTCAGAGGAGAGACCCCCACCGCGGGAGAAGTGACGAGATTATATGCAATAAAACAAATTGAAGGGCATCAGTGTGATGTGGCACCCTAAAAACCCTCTCTGGGCTAATTAATTTAAAGTGTCACGGCTGAGCCTGGCGCCCCCATTACCGCACAGCGGCACGGTAACCTAGCGCCTTCGTGCTGGCGTGGAGTTGTTGTGCTGTCCTCTGTGTTGCTAGTGCACACTTTTGTTCAACGTATGAGATTAACATACGTATTTCACACAGGGACACATTGAAGACGGATACACGTACGCATCTTTTCATAACGTTGCATGTGTATAGTAAACAATGAAGACCTTCGTAGTGCGTTATTGATTTAGCAACGGACACTTTTACAATGGCAAACACATAGGTCCGACTTACATTATGTCATCATAAAAAATTATAATGCTGGTAAAATACT
>JAXIVH010001312.1:10000-26835 GCA_036785325.1 Urophycis tenuis
AGGAGGGAGGGAGATAGAGAGAGAGTAGGAGAGAGCACGTAAGAGAGATAGAAGGAGAGCGAGAGCATGTAAGAGAGAGAGAGAGAAGGATAGTGAGATAGTGTGTAAGAGAGAGATAGAGCGAGGGACAGAGAGAGAGAGAGAGAGAGAGAGAGAGAGAGTTAACAGGTGAACACTTCATGAGTCTGAGGACATTTACGCTGCACATAATAAATCAATGCAAAGATTAAAATGGACGAAACGCATCTCTACGGGTTAAGTGGTCGGCTATTAGGGGAGATAAAAACCGGAGAAGTCAATGCCAAATATAA
The DNA here is from genome assembly GCA_036785325.1 of Urophycis tenuis. Classification (NCBI taxonomy): domain Eukaryota; kingdom Metazoa; phylum Chordata; class Actinopteri; order Gadiformes; family Phycidae; genus Urophycis; species Urophycis tenuis. Next base: position 10,312 of record JAXIVH010001312.1, read on the forward strand.
AGACTATAGCTGTAGTCAACGGGACGAATGTAAGGACCTCTACTGTATTAGATATAAGAATTCTAATCAATGACAATCAGGTACTTGAGTTAATGGACGACTGTGGTCATCACCATAGTAACATTCGACTGCCACGACGGCATGGGATATTAGCTCTGTGACGAGATGTTGTATCATATGTCAGTGTTTAACACAAACTGCAGGAGGACATTTAAATAAGAAGGACTGCACAGGTGTAATTACCCTAATATTGATCATAGGATGACAAATGGAACCTTAGTCTCAGCCAATCACACGGACACAGGCTGGTAGCTGGGGCCAGATCGAACTCCTCCCAGAGCATAGAGGAGGCCTTTATACATGACAGGTGAAGACATAACGATGCTAATGCTAGGACAGACATTGATTCGGAGTCCCGAACAAAATTTATTTGTGGATATGCATATGGCTCATTCAATTGTTGTAACTTGTCAGCAATGTGACTATACTCTGTGATACCTGCAGACAGAAATACTTTGATCAAATACTTTGATTCCACCCCACGATACAAAGCTCCAAGCAGAAGCCCAGCTGTTAGGGTACCCTAAAACCAGCGGCCAGTGAAGCCACAGTAAAGCCAGCTAAAATAGAGTTATCTCCAGCTCTAGCTCTTAACTGGGCTGCGCTGGGCTGACCACTTCCCTGAGACAAGCCATGTGGCTATAAAAGGTGTTCTGAAAGATCTTATAGCTGCTATAGAAAATGCAATCGATTGCCAGTCGAAATCGAGCAGTGGCTTGTGTTGGTGCAGAAGTGGTGGAGGGCGTTAATCCTGCAGTTGTGTGGCAACATAACACCCATGGGATTGAGATTACTGGACCTGAAAACCTGCTGCATATGGATTAAAGTACAGCCACGTATTGCAGCTTTACCCCAAGACATGAGCAACTGAGTACAATCACACATCCCACAGACACCCCCCCCCCACCCCCACACACACACACACACACACACACAATTCACATTATTATGTGAAGCATATGTCCACAAGCTAAACATTATCTCTTCAAAATAAGCAGCAGTGGTCTGCAGCAGTGTGGATGCCTGGCTGCTGGGTTCCTGAAGGTAAGTAAAGGAATGGTCCTGGCTGCACCAGATTGATCAATTATTCAAAAGCATCTCAACACAAAGGAAGGAAGCACTGCAGGAGGGAACCACACACAGAGCTTTGAGGACACCAAATGATTAGGTTCATTATTTAATTGGACATGCTTCTTAGAATAGGCGTTCATATTGTCTTCAATTTGTGGGTCGGCTATTCTTGCCATCATCTCACATGTGCATTTATTCTACGTTAAAATATTGAATCACATATAAATACCACATGCAAATGTTGTTTTAGGGAAAGCCCGCTCCATGTGCCAGACCATGTGGCGCTATATCTCTGAGATTATGTAAGAAGCTTCAGCGAGCAACACAGAAGGCGTATGTTATGGCCGCTGCTTGGGCTGCTGCCAGCGGCTACGGGGCTTAATTGACAGAAATATGTCCCCAGCGAAAGGAGGCAATTCACAGAAGCTTCAGCGCCCACTAAGAACCAGTGTGTGAATTTACATAACAGGGAGATCGGAAATGCTGGAATTGTCTCCAGGTTTACAGATAGCGAGCGCTAAGCACCGATTGTGAATACTTTCAGGGATGCTATCTGCTTTCATTTCTTCACCAGGGACAACGTCAAGGCGACAGTCACCGGCGCCTCGACGTTAGAGCCAATCAGCTAAAACAAGAGACGCACGCCAACCTCTCGTCTATCAAGATCCACACCCCCCCCCCAAACCCACCAAAGCATTGTGAGGGCCTGCCTCCTTGGGATCCCTTAAGACCCAACAGCATCTTTACGCGCAGACCTCTATAAATATTCTAAGCAAGGCTGACCTGGTTACAGAGCGCCCTTGGGAGTGTGAATTAGCATCTGAATGCCGACGCTGCTGTAGCCCCAGTGAAGTCAGAGGCTGGCAGCAGTGCTAGTGTTGCCCAGTCCCCTCTTAACAGATCCCAAAACAGCACAGGGCACCATGGAACACAAGCGACAGAGAGAGAGAGAGAGAGAGAGACGAGAGAGAGAGAGAGAGAGAGAGAGAGTAGAGTGGGGACACAGAGGAAGCAGCAGAGTGTATGTGAGAGTGTGTGTGAGAGCGCCAGGGAGGGAGATAGAGAGAGAGAAAGTGACAGTGAGAGTAACATAGAGAGCACGAGAGAGCGAGTGGAAAAGGAGAGTGAGAATATCACAGGGGGGGAGAGAGAGAGGGAGAAAGAATTTGACAGCGAGTGTAACAGAGAGCCCAAGACAGAGGAAGAGAGAGAGAGAGAGAGAGAGAGAGGGGGGGGGGGGGGGGGGGGGGGGGGGCTCTCTGCCATCCAGGAGCAGCCCCAGCTGACACACTCTCATCTTTACCATGAGGATGAGGTGACGAACACAAACCTCATCCAGGAGGCTCAATTCATACTGGATTTTACAATGAAATGAAAAGCAGTAGTGGCAACATTTTGTAGTAGGGGCCACATATGTATTGCTGCAATTTTTCTTAACCATTTCCCCTTAACACTTCACTGATCTTGTGTATTGACAAGGGCATGCTCGATTTCAACTTGTGAATTGGATAGCCCAGCATTTCTGGTTCTCAGATGATCACTTTGATCCCTATGGAATATGGTGCATACTGTAGTCAAAGACATTGCATATAATAACAAGGCTGATCGATAGCTTACTTGAGAGGGCTGAAGGGGACTGCTAAACAGGCAGTACAGTGGAATGACCCTGGCTTCTCAATAGCAAAGTGCATTCAACTGTGTAGTGTGTATGCATGGCTGTTTAACGTACCCCCACATAGCATCAATTGATCTGTGTTCTCCCATAGATTTAGCATACGGTGAAATGAATTATGGTAATTACATACATTTATTTATTATAATAACAAAACTGGCTGTAATAATTTTAGAACAAATCAATTGTCATTGCGTCTTCAAAGATACAATTTTAACTAGATAGCATTAACACTGATAGAAGCTCTGTGACTGTTGGCTGTAGACTAAAACATGAGCAAATATCATATATCAAATATCAATCTATTTCCATATATATTGATCTGACCTGATCGATGTTGCATAAAATAATAGTGAGTATAGTCTAGAAATAAGTGTCTACAAATTTCATGGACACGTGTCTGATAATTGTAAAAAAAAAAAAGAAGAAACCTTTTCAGGTCTGAAAGTTAAAAGCCCAGCATTCACTCTTTGCAGATTGCTTGATCTTTGTGGACATTTGAGAGTCGATGCAAATCAATAGCATCTCACAATTGCGCCTCCATTATCATTAATCTCTCCAAACAACCTCGGGCTCTGGTCTTACCCATGCATTAAGACTTAGACTATATGTATTTACACTTATTGAAAGACAAAAAGAACACAAGAAAGTTTATGATAAAGAAAATAAGAAAAAGCAGAAATTACCCCAGCAAGTCCCACTCAATGAATGGTTATTAGAAATGATACAGTACAGTCTCGTAAAGAATATCCCAAGACCTCCTGCAGTAGGACCCAGCAGCACCAAGTGAACACACATAGGAAATGTAATGTATACCTGAAGATGACATACACATTACATCTAGAGGTACAAAGATTGCTCTCAGTAGTTCATTTCACTGTGTCAATTGAAACATAAGCGACAGATGGTCCAAGTTGAATATAGTGTAAGAATAAAATGCAAGGGTTTCTACTGGCAAAATATTTTGAATATTATAGTCGTTCCCTTGTTAGACTAATGTCCATCCCTCTCTTTAGTGTCAATGGAATAAAAATATGAACACTGTAGGGTTCTGCAATGGCATGTGAAATAAATCACATTTTGATATGAAATAACTCTTAATTAGGGCCCTTATGGTCACTACATAATTGAAATATGCTGTTAACCAACCCTTTATATTACAATAGCATTATTGAAACATTCTAACTGATTGAAATGCCATACCTCCAGCTAGGATCTGCTGCTCCAACTCAGCCATCTGCTTCCTGTAGGCCCTCAGAGCAGCCTCCTTGAACGTTGGACGAATGCGTTTCTTGGGTGGCCCTTCTGCTGGCTTCTCCTCAGGGACATTTCTGTTCTCGTCCTCCTGCTGTTGATCCACTTTCTGAGACACTTCTGATGCTTCCTCCATTAAATCCTCCACCTCCTCCAACTCCTCAATGCCCTCCTCCATCTCCTCGGTTATGTCATTGTCCTCATCTGGTTCTTCTACATCGACATACTCCACCATGGCGTCATAGTCTGTCATGTCTCCTGTCAGATGGGTCTTGTAGTCTTCATTGTAGTCATCATCGTACTGCTCTTCTGAGCCATAGTCATACTCCAGAATATGTGCCTCTTTATGTGATTCAATGTCTTCTTCTGCACTCTCAAACACTTGTGAATTATCAAGCAGCAAGTCCTGAGAATCCTCATTGTTTTGGGAGGCCTCAATATCGTCTGACTCGTCATAGTCTTGAGATGTCTCATACTCCTGTGTGGGCTCCTCTGTGTCCTCTGCATCAGTGACGTTAGTTCTGTTCTCTAGGTTGGCGAGCACCTGCTCCATAACTTCAACATAGTGTGTCTCTTCATCGACAGGCTGATCCCCTGCATCTGCCCCTGAGTCTGGGGAAAAGGTTTCTGTGGGAACATCCGACTCAGTGGTGGTGGTACTGGAGTCATTTGGAGTGGAGGTGGACAGGCTGCGAAGCCGGCCCATGAAGGTAGATGAGGTGGCCGGGTCCTCAGGAGCCGGGGGGGCAGGAGGGGCTGAGGATGCAGAGGGAGGCGGCGCACCAGACTTCCAAACAACTTCCAGTGCTGATTTAGCCCGTTGCAGTGTAGAGCCAAACCCAAACCCAAATGACTTCTCACTGAGATCTATACTAAGCCTGCTGCTCCAGGGTTTTGGAACCTCGTCAACCTTCTCTGACCGTATCTCACTCTGGCTGCGATACATGGTGGCCGCTTTAGTCTGGTTCTGGTGAAAACTATGATTGACATCAAGTTCAGGAAATGTTTTATGGGTTTCTCTAACAGACTCTTTAGGGACCTCCTTGCTAACTGCTTTAGGAGCTTCCTTTGAGGCAACCTTTGGAGTGTCCTTAGATGGGGTAACAGTAGATGTCTCCTTGGTAACCACTTTTTGAGTGTCCTTTGGGACAACTTTTTTAGTGTCCTTGGGGACCACTTTTTGAGTGTCCTTGGGGACCACTTTTGGTGTCTCATTGGCAATTATCTTTGAGGCTTCTTTTGGGGCAATATTAAGGCCTTCTTTAGAGGCTACTTTAGGGATCTCTTTTGGGACCTCTTTAGAGGTTACTCTAGAAGCAACTTTAGTGGCTTCTTTAGGAGAAACTAGCGGCTCTTTAGCAATGACTCTAGGCGATTCCTTAGGTGATTCTTTAGGAGTGGAAATAGGGCTTTCAATTGGTGTTACTTTGGGGCTCTCTTTTGGGGACTCTCTTGGACTAGCTTTAGGGGTCACAGTCTCAAGGTCTTTTGGGATTGCTTTTGCTTGGACTTTATTGGCCTCTTTAGGAGTCACTCTGGAAGTGACCTTAGTACTTTCTTTATAGGGTGCTATTGTTCCCTCTTTAGGTGTGACTTTAGACATCTCTTTAGGGGTAACTACAGTAGACTCTTTAGGTGTTTTAGGAATGTCCTTAAGAGAATCTTTCCTAGATGACGCTTTTGAGGGCACCTTGGATGAAACCTTAGCAGCGACCTTAGGGACTTCCTTAAGCGATACCTGAGGGGTGTCCTCTTTAGGAGCCACTTTGGTTGCTCCTTTATGGGTTACTTTAGAGGCAGCCTTAGAAACATCTTTAGATGTTACTTTTGTGGTTTCCTTGGCAACCATTTTATTACCTTCTTTTGATTGGCGAGCAGATGCTTTAGTGACAGTTTCCCTTTCTATTGGTGGTGGGATGATGTGGGTGGTAATTGGTGGCAGAGAAGAATCTCTATCAAGCATCATAAAATCTTCATCACCTTCAAACTGTAAATCAACCTCTTGACATTTAGTTATATTCTCTGGGAAACCAGGGATAGTTGATGGGTCAAAGGGGCTGCATACCTCAATAGAGGCTTCCAGGCCAGAATCAGCACCTTGTTCTAGATGGTGCCAATCCTTCCAGGGGGAAAGATCACCCTGTAAGGAAAGCTGTGAGCCACTGTAGTGGCTTCTGTCCCCAGACACGCAGACAAGTCCATTACTGACCCCACTGTCAATAGTTTCTGTGGTTTCAATCTCATTATGTTCAGCATACGGGGCGTTCTCCTGGCTGAGAGGGTGGCTAGGACTCGCATACCAGGAAGATGCCATGTCTTCCTGTTTCCTCTGCCACAGTTCTTGATCAGAGGAGGAGAGCAGGGACCCACCATTTGTCCTTGTAAAGTACTGACTCTCTGAGAAGTCTTCAGAGTATGACTGGCAAAGTTTTGAGCAATCAGACTCAGAACGGCTTAATTTCGGAGTAGAGTAGTCACTCTGGGATAGCCAGCCAGGAGTCAAATCAGAGTAGTATGCCTTTGAATGCTTGTCAGATTCCTCATAGGTATCTTCAGCATAGTGAACTGTGCCTGAGTAGCCTGCTTCATCTGAGCGACTATGATCATGGGACCTCCTTTTCTCTGATTTACTTTTGTGAACAGGCTTTGAAATGACCATTGCATATTTATTCCTGCTTAACTCCTCTAGCTCTTTATCACTGTCCATTGAGTCCCAGTCATCACTCTCTACTACTTTATCCTTGCCTGAGATCTTTATATCCATACTTTCATAGGTTTGTGATAAAGACATTGCTTTGTCTTTTTTGTCCTTGCCATCACTAGATAGACTATCAGTAGTAACAGTTATGCCCGTCCCTTTAAGTTTATAACATTTCTTTAAGACTAAATCCCGCTCTTGGGGTGTTGCAAAAATAACAATTATAGGGCGAGGTTTTGCATTGGAACATTCTCTTTGTTGCCCTAACCTATGAGCTAGTTCAATTTTAATTGTTTTATGCGCGTCTATAAATCCTAATTTATCTTTTAGAATTTTATATATAAGAATCTCTGTTTTCTCTGACCTTTCCTCTGGAACATTGATGAACCTTAGTGTTGCATTGTTAGCTTGGTGGCTAATCTGTTTGATGTAGTCATGGATGTCTCGTGTCTCCCTCCTGGACTGGACAAATCCAGAGCGTAGCTGCTCAATCTCACTCTGAACGACTTCCACGCTGCTAGAGATCTCGTCAATAGAACTCTTAAGTGCATTTACATGGCCCCGTAGCTCAGACAACTCTGTCTCTATCTGGCTTATTCCCTGCAGCTCCTTGAAGATCATCTCCATGACGTCCTGGGTCTGACTGATGCATCCTGTGGAGGAGGAGCCAGGCTCCAGGGTCGAGCTCTTCTGCTGCCGCCCAGCGCGGTCCAGGGACTTGCTTCGGATGCCGAGGGTCTTCCTCCAGTTGCTCACCTCCGAATCGGAGGAGACGCACTCCTGACTCTTTTTCCATTTCCTCAGCTTGCGCAGGGCTCCCAGGCGCAGCGTGTGCAAGCTAGAGCGCTCCACGCGCTCGCCCTCTGAGCTACCATCAGAAGGAGCCAAACTGATGAGGCTCTTCCTGTTTCGTCTTACTGGCATTGTGTGAGATTTGTGTTCATTAAGTCTGCGGATGGGTTTCGTGTCATTCACAGAGTCGGAATAGCAACTATTGATTGAAAGAAACTCTGGGAAGCTGCTTTCATTATTGTTCAAAAGAACATTTTTAGGGAGTCCGTTGGCTATAGCCACACGATAACTAAATGTGGGTGAGAGGGAGGAACAGTCGTTCTTGCTCTCGTCTTCGTCAAGCGATATATTACGTGTCGAAGAGCATTTAGAGATCTTTTTAACTGTAGTCTTCAACGTAGCTGAAACAGTTGTATTGTGTGCTAGCAAATCGCTCGATGTGGGCTCTTTATTTTCAATTCGTTCTTTTTTCTTGATGGGTTTTGCCAATTTCTTTGTAAACATTCCTTTGCAAATCTTTTCAATGTATGATGATATGGTCTTGATTAAGGCAGAAACCATGGAGGGCAATCCTTTAGTGTTTTCTATTCCATGCAGTAGAAGTGTATTCAGCTGAGATACAGATGAGTTCTTCACAATATGGGCCCTCGCTGGATCTGCTTCAACCACAGTTGGATGGAACACTAACACACAATAGCAACTCCAGCAGAACTCCACAGAACCAGGTGCATTGCTCTGGAAATAAAAGCAAAAATAAGAAACAATTAGAGCGTTTGTGTAAAATATATTGTCAATGCAGAGATACAGAGCAACACAAAGCTGTACACTGTAAGGAATACATCAACACATCCATAGAAATATGGAAGTGTTTAGTAAAATACACACTTGTGATCATATTATTTGGTAATAATGCAATACAAGTAGTACCTTAATTTGGAACATAAATAGTGGAAGGATGCACAGCACACCAGACTTTGGCCACAACTATTAACACTGTGAGTAAAATCTTTATCACTCAAAATAATTATACATATTGATATACACATACAATGAATGTGACTAGGATTTGATGATGTTTTTTTCAGCACTCGCATTGTCGCATTGGATACTTTGGGATACTCTACAGTCACATCATTTAAAGCACTAATGACACACAAAACCTAATTAACGCAATTAAGATAATAATAATTTACTCTCTACAAACAAAAAATGTCCAGTACACCATGCTGAATCATTAGTGTGGGTTCTATATTTAGAACAAAATGTACTGTCAGACATAGAGGCACAAAGTGGATGAAGAACTGAAGAACAGAGCTGAAGCAGATTAACACACCAGTATCAGTCAGCAGGGTGTGGACAGAACTGGACACGTGTCGAAGAGCATTTCTTTATTTCTTCTTTATTTCTATCATTTCTTTATTTCTTTATTATTTAGCATTTTTTTATGCAATTTCCCTCAGGGATTATTAAAGTACGTCTGTCTGTCTGTCTGTCTGTCTGGACAACTTTGGAGCGATCAGGAGGTTTGTTTGGTGGAGGAGCTGACAGCTGCTCCATATTACTTCTGGGATTTAGAGGCGGACACAGGCACAGTGCGCATCCTGAGAGACATGCTCACTTCAAATGAGCTGTGAAACGTAGCATTACAGTTAGCGTCTGCTGCGGGGCTCCGAAGACCATTCAAAGCAAAATAGTCCTTTAGACCAGGACTATTCCCATGTTGGTGGGATGTTGCCAAAATGGATGGATTTCTAGATGGATCCAAAATGCATTGCTCTTAATCATGGTCACAATCATGTGATTTCAATGTTGGCTTAGCTGTTGTTCATTGAGAGAGATGGGAAGATAGAGAGAGATAGAGAGAGAGAGAGATGGGTCTACACCATCTGTCATCACTGAGAGAAGACGTGTACCTGGTGCACACAGTGCCTTTCTCTATTTAAGACAACATTTTAAACAGGGGGAGTTGATTGAATAGCCTGCTCAATGGCACTGTTTGCACAGTTTATTTTGGGACCTGAAATGCTAACGGCCCTCATCAGCTCTGTGAGCCTTTAGGATAGTGAGCTCTGACTGGCCTCAAACCCACACTTAAACAAGAGCAGCAACAGAGTCTTGATTGTATCCATAACCCCATTTCCCATTTTGAACCGCTACTTCCACTACTCAATGCTCCATTAACAGGAGTTACACTGGGGCTCAGGACTAATCAACACTCACCACCAGTGTTCGTCCTGCAACAGTCATTCCAACCACCGAACATCATCATAAGCATCTCCACATCGTCCGCCATATTTCATGTTGACTGTTTTTAAGCCATAATCAACCCTGTAATATGTGGTTCTATGTGTTGATTGTATCATCCTATTATTTGTCATGCTCTCTAACAGTAGGGTGTTTTAAATGTGCTTTCTTTGCTTGACTTAATCCATCCATCCATCCATTATCGTGACCGCTTATCCTCTACGAGGGTCGCGGGGGGGCTGGAGCCAATCCCAGCTGCAACGGGCGAGAGGCGGGGTACACCCTGGACAGGTCGCCAGCCTATCACAGGGCTAACATACATAGACAAACAACCATTCACACTCACATACACACCTATGGTCAATTTAGAGACACCAATTAACCTAATCCCCAACCTGCATGTTTTTGGTCTGTGGGAGGAAGCCGGAGTACCCGGAGATAACCCACGCAAGAAAGGTCCCGGGTCCCAGGTGGATTCGAACCCAGAACCCTCTTGCTGTGAGGCGACAGTGCTAACCACTGCACCACCGTGCCGCCTGCTTGACTTAATCGATTGTATATATTATATTATATATATTGTATTGTACATTTGTTATTTGAGCCAAGTTGATGATTGGACTCATGTCATCATCGCCATTTACATGTTTTTCAGCCTACACATTTCCTCTGGCTTACGTGTGCTAACCAGCTGCAACCCATCCAGATTTGACTGACAGCAAGGGAATCTTTTGAATTTACTAACACAGTACTGGGCCACAGACCCAGCTGTGTACAGAATGTTCAAAATCATTGTGGTGTTAAAACTCATAGATGAATCCCATAAATCACTGGGGTATAGGCAAATGTGTTTCCTCATTTGGAAATCCACGTGCATGGCTGCAATGAGAAACAATATAAAACCAGATTGATTGCCTGCTTATAATACCTGAGTAACGAGGAGAGCAGCTGAACCTAAAGCTGTGATGCGTTGAATCCAGTGAAACGGTTTCAGATTATCTCTGTCAGTTCTATTTAGTTAGCATATGTCTACAGTTGTTTATCTCATATAAGATGTGATGCTTTGCAACACTGATCAATCTGGTCCATCAGTATGAGATTATGGATGAGAAGTACTGGCACTTTGGTGCACCAGAGGGAGAAGAACAATACCTTTGGACTCAATGGCACTATGTCTGGCTACAAATACACCCTGACCACAGGACGACCTCAGCAAGACACCCCAGACAGGCCCATGTGGGAGCCTACCGACAGCCAATCACTGCCCCAGCCAAAGAGTGGGCAGCCAATCACAACACCTGCCAAAATACAGGAAGTCCGACAGAGCTAATCAGAGCCCCAGCATGAGCAGTGAATGTTAGCCAAAGTAGATACTTGGTTAATAACATTCAAGAACTGGTATTATCTTTTCTATCCATGACCACTCTAATCTCATGTAGCTTGTCATATTTTAATACCACAACACAATCTGCCCTCACCCATGGATATCTGGTCTGTCCAATACCATGATCTCCAATTAGGCTCTGACCTTTGACACTAGCACACACTTGGGTAACTCTATGGGGAAAAGAGACTGAGACAGAGAGAGAGACAGAGTGTGAGGAAGAACAATAGCCCATCTTTATGTTGTGTATGACATACATTAATGGTGTATTGATGTGAGTTGCAAATACAAAGACCAATGAGGCATCTATAACTAAAACCCCACCCACCCACCCGTCAAGCACTCAGATGCAATGAATGGCTTTTGGCCGTTTTTAAAGAGAGAGCCAGTCAATAAAGACACTGTCCATATATGTACCAAGTCTGAAGAATTCACAGCTAAAGAGTTAGCCTTTAATTGGTGTTTATTACCAATTAGAGCTGCCTTTCCTTTCACAGAAGCCCTCTCCTGCCATGTGTTATGGCTGTGTAACGTGTAACGTTATGTGTAACGCTGATAGCTAACAAAATCACCCCTTCATGTGTGTGTGTGTTTCTTTGTTGTGTTTGTGTGTTTATATGCATGTATGTATGTATGTATGTATGTATGTATGTATGTATACATACATACATACATACATACATACATACATACATACATACATACATACATACATACATACATACATACATACATACATACATGTATGTATGTATGTGTGTATGTGTGTATTCATATCTCTAAACGTGTTTGAGTGCAGGTGTGTGTATCTGTATACAATCATGTTTATATGTGTGTATGTTTGTTGTGTTTGTGTATCTGTGTGTGTGTGTGTGTGTGTGTGTGTGTGTGTGTGTGTGCATGTGTGTGTGTGTGTGTGTGTGTGTGTTTGTGCATGTGTGTGTGTGTGTGTGTGTGTGTGTGTGTGTGTGTGTGTGTGTGTGTGTGTGCATGTGTGTGTGTGTGTGTGTCTGTGTTTGCATGTGTGTGCGTGTGTGTGTGTGTGTGTGTGTGTTTGTGTGTGCGTGTGTGTGCATGTGTGTGCATGTGTGTGGGTGCGTGTGCGTGCGTGTGTGTGCGTGTGTGTGTGTGTGTGTGTGTGTGCGTGTGTGTGCGTGTGTGTGTGTGTGTGTGTGTGTGTGTGTGTGTGTGTGTGTGTGTGTGTGTGTGTGTGTGTGTGTTGTCCCAAGCTGAACTCTGAAGCTGAAGAGGTCCACTGGCAGCCCTGTAGATCCACAGACCTCTTCTCCAAACGCTCCGTACGTCAGTGTTAGCGGTCAGGGTTAGGGGTCAGGGTTACCTTAACTCTCCTGGGTTTGCTCTCATGCTGTTTGTTTGTTTGCCTAATCAAAGAAAGGCAAGTGTTTGGTGCATTTTACCCAAAGAAAGGTTTTAATGGTGATTAATAATTATTATCATATTTCAAAAAAAATGTGTAATAGCGTCAATCAATAATTAAATCACAGTTTCATACATATTTTAAACATTTTTCAGAGTCCTAGTAACAGTAAGTTCTACATATTCTAAATATTCATATTGGAATGATGTCCAATATGATGCGGAATGATGTCTGCGTTATGTAATGGAGGACCAACAATTTTTTGCTTGCACTTCTGCTCCTTGTTCACTGTGTATATTTATTTATAGTTATATTACTTATATTTATTTAATACTTGTTTTTTCTTTGCACCAATTACACCAAGTCGAATTCCTTGTAAGTGCAAACCTACTCGGTGATAAACTTGTTTCTGATTCTGATTCTGATTCTGATGTCGTTTCATATCGACATCATTCTAACCTAACCGAACCCTAACCCTGTCTAGAAGAACCCAGAATTCAGGGTTTGGCGTTCTTTTTGTGATGAGCTGGAGCTGTTGTTCTGCATGCCAACACGTGTTCCCATATGTCTACCAGAGGCCCCCGTCCTCATGACGCTGTCTCCAGGGGTTGGAAAGTGGACTGGAAGCTGCCCCAGAAACTGCCATTGAGCAAGACAACTATCTTACAATGATTTACGAAGACGCCGCTGACTCTGCTCCGGGTGGACTGATCTCTCAACACCAGAACATCCCGGAGCAAATCGTCATCACAAATAAAGATCAACAAGTCAAACAGATTCAAAAAGTCACACTCCTCAGGTACGCCTGATTACAGGATGCTCAGCAGATAGACAGTGAAGCAAGTGGCAGGGGGAGAGAGAGAGAGAGAGAGAGAGAGAGAGAGAGAGAGAGAGAGAGAGAGAGAGAGAGAGAGAGAGAGAGAGAGAGAGAATGAGAGAGAGAGCGAGGGAGTGAGAAAGAGACTGTGAGAGAAAGCTAGTGAGAGAGAGAGAGAGAGAGAGAGAGTGAGTGAGAAAGAGACTGTGAGAGAATGAATGAGAGAGATAATGAAATGAGAGAGACAGAGAGCATGGGAGAGAGAGTAGGAGTGAGAGAGAGATAATGAAATGAGAGAGTGCAGTCAAGAGAGAGAAGGAGAGAGATAATGAAATGAGAGGGAGCAGGCGAGAGAGCCAGAGAAAGAGAGAGACAGAGAGTGAGAGAGAGAGGAGGGAGAGCTAGTGAGAGAGAATGAGAGAGAGAGCGAGGGAGTGAGAAAGGGACTGTGAGAGAAAGCTAGTGAGAGAGAGGAGAGAGAGTGAGTGAGAAAGAGACTGTGAGAGAATGAATGAGAGAGATAATGAAATGAGAGAGACAGAGAGCAAGGGAGAGAGAGTAGGAGTGAGAGAGAGAGATGATGAAATGAGAGAGAGTGCAGTCAAGAGAGAGAAGGCGAAAGAGCCAGAGAAAGAGAGAGACAGAGAGAGAGAGAGAGAGAGAGAGAGAGAGAGAGAGAGAGAGAGAGAGAGAGAGAGAGAGAGAGAGAGAGAGAGAGAGAGAGAGAGAGTGAGAGAGTGAGAGAGAACCCCAGCCACACCCACTCTCAGTGCTCTGAAGCACTTGCCATCGGCACTGCATGGCCGTCCAGGGACCAATGTCCCCTGTCCTGCTGCAGCTGAGGAGACAGGGACCAATGTCCCCTGTCCTGCTGCAGCTGAGGAGACAGGGACCAATGTCCCCTGTCCTGCTGCAGCTGAGGAGACAGGGACCGGAGCAGCCCACCAGTCCTCCCCGCTGCTGCCCCTCTGCTGGGGGCTGCAGCGTCCACACCGCTATGAGTGGCACAATAGCGTGGGACGCTAGCACGTTTATCTGAATGAAATCGCACTATAATTTATGCTGAAATGAGTATGAGTATTAAGTTAAAGTCCTACTCCGTATCCTATGATATCTTCACATTGTTTTTCCTCTTCCATGAACGTCGCCGTGGACTCAACTTGAGCACATCTGGACTTATGTCTGTCATCCAGGGTTATGTCATCGCTGCGTGGCCGTGGATTAGTGTGAGCCTGTCGTGTTCTTATGGTGGACACGTGAATGGATGTGTGTGGTGTGTGGAAACAAGATGCCGATGCTGTGAGCATCGTCACCAGAACGACCCACACGCCCATCCTCATCCTCAGCTACAGTCTGTCCTTCCTCCTCTCGGCCTGTTGGCCAACACACACAAACATCCGACTGCCAAAAACCCAGCGAGCAAACAGCTTGTCTGCCCTAATCATTCAAAATAGATCCAGCCTTCTCCTGGCAGCGCAGACGAGACGTCTTAGTGGACAGCATCCCGTTTACGCTATGATGGAACACAGACACTATTTATCTGGAAAGAAATTACCATGATGGCGCTATATGGCACATCGACAGACGGACGGGTAAACAGTTCCGATCACATGAACGGTGGGCCTACTGATCACCGCTCCATCCAATCGACAGCGCATAAACCCCACGCACCCAGCCTGGGTCCTTAACATGCGCTTGGTATGCCAGCCTGGAGGCGGAAGGGGAGCAACAAGACGGGGAATGGGCTGAGGTCATCCTCGCCGTGCAGACTATCACTCACACGGACGCGTTGCACATACCTGGTGGTTGGGACTCCTGAGCAGAACGGCTGGCGGAGCACAGCGACCTGTGTGAGGCTAATCCCGGGTATACGGCGAGCAGTGGCACGCGATGTGAGGAGCAGAGGCGGAGGATGGGAGGAGGGGACAGCGGCGGCTCCGTGCGCAGCTGCCTGCTGATACCCGCGCTCACAGCTTCGCTCCGAGACACACACTCCACAGCCCAGCCCCCCCGAACCCCACGAACCGACCCGCTCTCCTCCATCCCGCGTCTCATCCCGGGTGCTGATGGTTCAAAAGAAGAAGTAGAAGAAGAAGAAAAAAAAAGATCCGAGGACGCTCTCTTTAATCCGTCACACGTCCAACAAGACGTGCCTGGATCCAAGGCAAACGCGCTCACGCACACACTCGCTCATTCACACACACACACACACACATCCATGCATGCATGCATGCATGCCATGCACAAACGCACGCACGCACGCACGGCTAAGAGACACGGTCACCGCACGAGGTGTCTGGTCACATTCGCTGGAGACTGGGAGCCTGTGTGGGAGAGGAGAATGGCGCTTCTACAACCCGCACCGCCGAAGATGGACTGGATCTAGCGTCTCTCTCCAGTCTCTCTCTAGTCTCTCTAGCTCTGCTCAGTGATGCGGACCGAGAGGAATGAGCTCAGAGCCATGCAGCCTCACATACATAAAGCGTGAGACGCCCAGAGAGGCAGCAAATGAGAGAGAGAGAGAGAGAGAGAGAGAGAGAGAGAGAGAGAGAGAGAGAGAGAGAGAGAGAGAGAGAGAGAGAGGAGAGAGAGAGAGAGAGAGAGAGAGAGAGAAGGGGGGGGAGAGGAGGGAGGGCTGCGCGGATAATCTGGTGTGTGTGTGTGTGTGTGTGTGTGTGTGTGTGTGTGTGTGTGTGTGTGTGTGTGTGTGCGTGCGTGCGTGCGTGCGTGCGTGCGTGCGTGCGTGCGTGTGTGAGTGTGTGTGTGTGTGTGTGTGTGTGTGTGTGTGTGTGTGTACGCATGGCGTGGCAGTTCGCGTTCACAAGTATGCATGCATGTGTGGTGGGCTCCTATGTTTTGATCAACCTGCAGCATCAACTGTCTCCGGTCCTTAAGGACCTCACAGACGCTCATGTTCTCGGTACCGTGCAGCAACATAAGCAGGCCTCAACACTGCTCTGATTTCTGCTACTACATCCTACACGTCATCTGATTATGGCTCTCGTTCGAAAGCCATCGCGATTGTTTCGAAAAGTAACAAAAATTGCAAAGGGCCTACTGTGAATACAAGATAGTAATTCATAGGCCTACTATGATAACATTTCATATAATGACTGCATGTCTGTGGTTATATTGAATCATTGCGCAATTGTGTGAC
>JAXIVH010001313.1:0-2500 GCA_036785325.1 Urophycis tenuis
GAGAGAGAGAGAGAGAGAGAGAGAGAGAGAGAGAAAGAGAGAGAGAGAGAGAGAGAGAGACATCGAAAAGAAAAGTGTTATTCATACGATACTGTGAGTGAAAATCAAAAGTCAAATTCCAAGTGTTTTAATTGATAGCACAGTGAGTATAAAAGTCATTTTTTGCACAGCACAATCATTAAGACAACGCAAGGGTCAAGGGTCAAGGATGCCCACTTTCTACAGGCCTGACTGTTAGCCGAAGGAGCGCTACCTGTTAGCTTACCTGTTCAGCATTAGCACGCCTGTTAGTAAGCAGAGCAGAGTTAGCATGAGTAGGTCCTCACGGTCGAGGGGTCGAGTCTCGGAGGCGCCGGGGGCGGAGCTAGAGTGGGCGGGACAGGAAGCGGGAGAGGGAAGGAGAACGGGAAGGAGGAGGCAAACGCATGCAGTTAGTCAGGCAGGTGTATTCACACACACACACACACAAGAAACACACTGACACATTGGGATGCGTCATAAAAAGAGCCATGCTTTAAGATAGTAATAGGATAGTTTCGGTTGTATCTGTAACACACGCACAGACATGCACACACTGCCCCACCACACACCCACACGCACACACACGCACGCACACACGCGCACACATGCGCACATACACACACAAACACACAAACGTGCGCGCACACATACCTTCGGGCTGGTGCTGTTTCTTGTTGACCAGCAGCATGGAGGGGGGCATGGACATGGAGGGCATGCGGAAGCCGGCGGGCAGCGTTTCCATGGAGCCCGCCATCATCCCCATGCCGCCACCGCCCTCCCGCGCGCGGAAGCGCTTGCGCCACGACGGCGAGCGCCGGAAGGTCTTGTCGTCCCCCACCTGCCGGGACACACGGACAAATGATGTCCCCTCGCCATCGGCGAAGCCACTGACTGAAGTCGTCAAACTCATACAAAATCTGAGGTAGCGCCATAATAAGGGTACATGAGGTAATAAGGGGCGGCAGTGGTTCAGTGGACAGAGCGGGTGGACAGAGCGGGTCGTCCGCTAACCGTAGGGGCGGCGGTTCGATCTCCTTGATCCCCCTCCTCCTCCTCCTACTGTCCACATGTTGAACCCCACAAATGTACTGATTGTAAGTCGCTTTGGAGAAAAACGTCTGCTAAATGGCCCTTGACATGAGTTGAGTCTTAATTAACCATAGATAAATACAAACGTAATAATTGTTAACTTAGGGTTCATTAAAGGTGGACTGATGTTGCAGTAATCATTTATTAATGGTGTTCATGTTAACTCTGTCCATCCATATGTAAACCCTAACCCTAAACATCCGATGCTAATGCCGTACACTAATGTTTATCACTGCACTCGCTAACGTTAATGAATGGATTATTAATAATGTAACGTGCTACCAAATTAAAAAATAAATAAGTGAACACCAAAAAATACAAAGAAAGAAAGGAAGAAACAAACAAAACCGAAGCTCCAAACATGCTTGTATTAAAATGTATGTGTGCTAATTAGTGAAAGCTGGACATCACTATTAAAGCTCTTGGTGTGCTGCACAAGAAAAACAAAAAAAAAACAAAACCGAAGCTCCAGCTAAAGAAGCAGAGAGGGTCTGGGCGTCACCTCTTCGAGGCGGCGGTCGGTCCCCAGGGCCAGCACGTTGTTGAACTCCCTCTCCAGCACCTGCCTGGCCTGAAACCAATAACCAAAACACAACAGCGTGATCGTCGACATGCATCATGGGAGGTGATGAGTCGACGTGGGGAGGCGTGGAGCCTTTCCACGGGCGTCCCTCGAGATCACTAATCACGAGTGTGCTACCTGTGTGCACCAGGGCTGCGGGTAGCAAGACTACGCTAGTGAAGAGAACACACACCCGGACCGCTGCTGGCACTCTGACACGCACTATATGACAAGACCCGCCCACCGACCCAATGCTAACGTTGGGGGCTACGCCTGTGTTGTCGCCCTGGTACGGCGACAGCTCTGTGAATAGGGTTCCACGGTCACCGTGTGTAATCTCCTGTGGTCCGCAACTCGTGCCCTGGTGCACGCCAGGAGCAAAACCGCCCATCACTGGTGTCATCGGGGACACCCGTGTTCCTTTTTCGAGGACGACGGCCGCCTGCGTCAAAAGGGTCCCTTCCGCGCACCTGCGTGTTCTGCATGGGGATCTGCAGGATGAGGGCCAGGCTGCTGTAGTCAAAGGTCTCGTCCAGGGAGACCAGCGACCCGTGGACCCCGCTCTCCAGCAGGTTGCCGCTGTACTCCCTCAGGCCGATGGACTGGACCCAGTGGATGACCTGCTCGTTGGTCCACACCAGCATGTCTGGAGCACACAAGACACAGACTGGTGGTGTTCTCTGTCAGAGGGCCCCCCCCCATGGAGAGCCCCACAGACATGACCTGAGTGGTCATCATCCCCGTCATCATCATCATCATCGAGGACACACTGAGGAGAGACCGTCTACAGCGGGGCGAAAGTCACACAACCTTATTGTTCTATCGTAC
>JAXIVH010001313.1:17500-20000 GCA_036785325.1 Urophycis tenuis
ACACATGTGCGCGCGCACACACACACGCACACACGCATACGTATATGTACACGTACGAGCAAAAAGGACACACATGCATGCGCAGACACGCATGTACATACATGTACATACAAAAAGAAACACATGTACACACATGTACGTACAAAAGAAACACATGTACACATTACATATACGCACAGACAAGACAAACATATATGGATATGTTAATGTGGCACGTTTATGCAGTCACGTATTCTCACGCACACACATACGTGCGTGCAGTCACGCACGCACACACACTCACGCATGCATGCACGCGCACACACACACACACACACACAGGGGAGAGGTGAGTTCTATAACACTGGTGTGTGTGTCTACGTGCAGTGTGAGGATATTATGCCCTCCAACTGAAGGTGGTCTTGTGTTTTTTCGTGCCGTAGGTCAAGGGAATGAACTGAGATTCACCCTGAGCCCCCTGACTACACGTGAACCCCAGAGGTCAATAACAGGTCAGCTCAGGTTGGTTTTTAACCCACAGACATACTCTCTTTACCTCCCTCTCTCTCTTTCTCTCTCTCACTCTCTCTCACACACAACCGTAGAAGTAGTATGTACAGTATGTATGTATGTATGTATGTATGTATGTATGTATGTATGTATGTATGTATGTATGTATGTATGTATGTATGCATGTATGCATGTATGTATGCATGTATGCATGTATGTATGCATACATTCATGTTTGTGTGTGTGTGTGTGTGCATGTATGGGTGTGTCCATGTATGTGTAGGTGAGTTTGTTTGTGTGCGTGTTTGTCCATGTATTGGTACCTGTGTGTGTGTTTGTGTGTGTGTGTGTGTGTGTGTGTGTGTCTGTGTCTGTTTGTATGTGTGACTGTACCCATATGTGTATACCAGTGTGTGTGTGCCCGTTCATGTGTAGCTGAGTGTGTATGTGTGTGTGTGTGTGTGTCCATGAATGTGTACCTGTGTGTGTGCGTGTGGGTGTGTGCGTTTGTGTCCATGTACGAGTACCTGAGTGTGTGTGTGTGTGTCCATGAATGTGTACCTGAGTGTTTGTGTGAGTGTCTGTGTGTGGTTGTGTGTGTGTGTGGGTCTGTGTGTGTGTGAGTGTCTGTGTGTGGTTGTGTGTGTGTGTGTGTGGTTGTGTGTGTGAGTGTGTGTGTGGTTCTGTATGTGTGAGTGTGTGGTTGTGTGTCTGTGTGTGTGGGTGGTTGTGTGTGTGTGTGAGTGTGTGTGGTTGTGTGTATGTGTGTGTGTGTGTGTGTGAGTGTATGTGGTTGTGTGTGTGTGTGAGTGTGTGTGGTTGTGTGTGTGTTTGTGTGTGTGGGTGGTTGTGTGTGTGTGTGTATGTGGTTGTGTGTGTGTGTGTGTGTGTGTGTGTGTGTGTGTGTGTGTGTGTGTGTGTGTGTGGTTACCTGTCGGTGCAGGGAGTCCTTGGTTGCCAGCTCGTTCTCCAGCTTGTCGTTGAGGTCGTGGATGTGCGTGGTCTCCCGCTGGGCGGCCAGGTACCGCTTCTCCAGTGTCGTGATCCTCTCCTCCATGTCCTCTCTCTGTGCCAACGCCTACAACAGGCAAATAGTAAGAGGACACACACGGACACACACAGACACACACAGACAGACACACACACAAACACGACTGTGTCTCACTGTCTGTATCACTCTCAACACTCAGTGACAACACGAGAAGTCAAAGTTGTCTGAAATACCCCGTTTCACGAAAACCACGAATACCCGTTGCCATAACGATGCATAGATGACGTTGACGGTACCACGCAAAACATCTGCAACATTTCTACATCCAGCATAAACTTGAACATGCCATTTTGGATACATCAGCTTATGAATGAACTCCATTCGTTCATTCACACAGGCGAACACGAAGTGCGCGAATGAACCAATCGGCTGCTCTCCTCCAGGTTACGCCCACCTCTCTCTGCTCCCGCTGCTGCTTGACGGACAGCTCCTCGCTGCGACTCAGCTCCCGCCGGGCGTTGGCCAGCTCCGCCTCCAGCTCGGCCACGCGGCCGCCCATGGCGGTGGAGCGCTCGCGGCTCTGCGCCAGCTCCTGATTGGTCCGATCCAGCAGCTCCTGGAGCTCGGCTGCCCGGTTGCCGTCGTCGTGGGCGTCGATGGAGCCGTTGGGGAGCCTCTGGTCGAGAGCGGGAGGGGAAGCACACGGGGGGACACCGCCGTCAGCGCAAGGACTTCTCGTCACGCTCTACACACACAATTACGATGACGTCCGCTCCTAGCGATCCCTGAGAAGGGATTGTGTTTCTCTGCTCAAGGTTTTAGTCCTTGATAATTAACCCCCTTTTTTGTGTGGTGATCGTGTTTTTGTTATTTCAACCAGTGTGTGTGCGTGTGGGTCTGGTGGACTGGCTGCATTCTGGGTTTTAATTCAACACGGTCATACAATGTTGAGTTAAAATACTCACCTGATGTTTATATATATATATATAAAGAAACAGGGTTCCACATACCGAACACCAT
>JAXIVH010001314.1:0-26822 GCA_036785325.1 Urophycis tenuis
GATGAGGTGCTGCATGAGCAGCCATGGGTGCATGAGCGTGGCCCTGGCTGGAGACGGGCTGGAGGGAAGACAGACGGAGGGCAGACAGACAGGCTCAGCTCACTCCGTGGAGCAGAGGTCGCTCTGGTTGGTTACTCCTGGTTACTACTGGCTACTGTTGTTTACTGCTATCCTACTGGTTACCACTGGTTACTGCTATCCTGGTTGGTTACCATTGTTTACTGCTATGCTGGTTGGTTGCTACTGGTTACTGCTATCATGGTTGGTTACTACTGGTTACCACTAGTTTATTGTTATCCTGGTTGGTTACTACTGTTTACCTGCTATGCTGGTTGGTTGCTACTGGTTACTGCTATCATGTTTGGTTACTACTGGTCACCACTGGTTACTGTTATCCTGGTTGGTTACTATTGTTTACTGCTATGCTTGCTGGTTGGTTGCTACTGGTTACTGATATCCTGGTTGGTTACTACTGGTTACTGATATCCTGGTTGGTTACTACACTGGTTACTGATATCCTGGTTTTTTACTACTGGTTGCTGTTATCCTTGGTTGGTTTCTACTGATCTCCGGTTTGGTTATTGCCTTCAAGGGCTGCCATAAGGTTGTAATTAAAGTGGGAATTAGTGTGTAACATTGGATGTGTTGGATCACAGTTTGTTTGAGTAGCCATCGTTATCTTCATTTTCACTTTAGTCCCTCTGTCACAGTGCTAACACTCTTAACGGTCTGGATGTTGTAACCCGCTTATTCTGCTGGTCAGGATGAATTGATAATGATTACTGATAATGGAGACGTGTTGACCTTTTACAAGCACACACACACACACACACACACACACACACACACACACACAGATACATGCTCATTTAGGGACATAAGAACACAACTCTCTTGTAACAGAGTAAATACTTTTGGATCGATTTGAATTATCTCCTGTTCAGTTTTGAACTTACAGAGGGCAAGCTGTCATCTCAGAACAGCTACATGCTGCCACCTGCTGGACATTGTAATTTCCCAGCTTGGGATTAATAAAGTATTTCTGTTTCTATTTTACATACTCAGTACTACTATCTGTGTCCTGTCAGACATATTTACGTTTACTCATGTGTTCGGTCCTTCATTTCTATTACATTAACTTTAGTTTATATAATATTACAATAAAATAATAGTTACCGCAAAAATAACAGACACACACACGCACGCACGCACGGACGCACACACACACACACACACACACACACACACACACACACACACACAAATGAATGTAGATGAATCAAAGTGCTTGCCAAACCACAGTGTAACCCAACACAGTGCAATCTATCCCTTTACATTTACTTTTAGGGCATTTAGCAGTTTTAGGGCAGTTAGACACTTTTATCCAAAGCGACTTACAAAGACTACATTTGTCATAAGAAGGTGAAACATTTCATTGCTGCTAATACAGTTAGAAAGTCACCAGAACAAGTTTTAAGCATTTCAATTTCTAGGTTAACCATTGCTTGTATACAACAACTCTGACAAAGTGCCAAGTTACCTTTAAAAGCACATTTAAAAAACTAAAACAAAGCTAGGCCTACTATTTTATACTAATTCACTATATGATGTCTACCTCAACAACTAAACACTCCTCCTCCCTAATATCCACTATCTAGTCCTGCACATTCCACATGTCTGGTTCATGCTGGGTCATTCATGTTTCTCAATGTCCATGAAACCCGCAGGTTAAGACTCATATCTGATCTCATCCTTTTTTAGTGAGCCATGCAATTCAGCAACGATGGCCAAAAGGAATTGACTCCTACAAAGAAATGGATAATGGATGCATCCTGTATGGGCATGGCTCTTCTTGGTTTTTTTCCCACCACTTTTTACCAAGCTTAATATTGATTGATTCTCGACTCAAGTTAACATCCCATTTAGCCCATTTGTGTTTCTGGCTAATGCACATTCAAAATGGAGAGTAGCAGAAACATAGACACACACACACACACACACACACACACACACACACGCACACACACACACACACACACACACACACACACACACACACACACACACACACACACACACATACACACACACACACAGCAATAGATGATCATAATAATATATATAAATGTCTACACTCTTGGCTGAGTACTAATATATTATTTATTGTTTCATAAAATACCAATACTTACCAAAAACAATTACAACATTTATTAATAGTGTATTATACATATACAGTACATCATATAGTGCATTGTATATTCATTCAATTGTGACTCCCTTGAAACTCGTAAGTGCAATTTAATCCATCGATTGGTCTGACAACCTTCAGTATGAGAGTACAAACGAATGTCATCAACCAGATGAAAACCCTTCTGAGTATAAACTGAGAGTTCTGATTCCCTGATGCTCAGCGCTATGCTACAGACGCCTACGCAAGTGCCACTCTTATGCACCACACTGTGCTTTGTGCAGAATCACCACCAGCTACGTCGCAGAGCGCCGACGTGCTGTTTATGTTGTTCAGCGTTGACACATCAGTGTGGTTGTTTAAGATTGGGGCGATAAAGCTCTTGGCTGGAGCTGTGTGGGGGGTTGTCTGACGTGTGTGCCCTGGTCTCATGATGTTCTCAGAAGTTCTTGCATGATCATCAATCGACAGTAATAATAATAATAATAATAATAATAATAATAATAATAATAATAATAATAATAATAATAATACAGTATATTAATAATAAATAGACAACAGTTCAGGAATTCTAGTGGAAGCAGCTGTCTCTCTTTTGTGGTCGGCGGTGGATGGCAAAATAGTGCAACCACACGTTCCCCAGCCACAGAGCCCTCCTCAGATAGACGGAGGAGTTTGGCAGAGCGAGCCCGTAGCTCACGCTCTCGCCCTGCGCCCGGGTGACCGGCGTCTCCCCGCCATCAGCCCTCAGCAGCAGCAGCAGCAGCAGCAGCTCCAGCAGCACCACAGCCCACACCAGGCCGCAGCCCAGCTGGGCGTAGCGGGCCGTCCTGAGCCTGCGCGTTTGCGGGGCCCACCGGGCCACCAGCAGGCCCTCCATCCCCAGGAGCCCCAGCAGCAGGAGCGAGGCCAGGAGGTGGGCGTCCAGCAGCCTCTCGGCCAGAATGCGCGCCGCCGCCTCGCTCCGCCACGCCCACGCGCACGCCGCCGCCGCCGCCACGTCCCGGTCGCCTCCCGCCGGCGAGGCGTTGGTCGTGGCCAGGCCGACGGCGGCGTGCGCCACACCCAGGGTGGCCCGCCCCAGCCGCAGCGCCAGGTGGGGGAGGGGGAGGAGCCCCGCCAGGGCGAGGTGTCCCAGGAAGACGCTGCAGGGCTTGGTGGAGACGTGAGGCGAGCGCAGCAGCGCCAGCGCCTTCACGCTGAACACACTGCCCACCAGCAGGGGCAGCGCCGCCCCCTGCGGAGACAGCAGCACCGTCACCTGTTTCAGCAGAAGGAACCGCCGCAGGAGCCCCATGGGGGTCACCGGGATCCTCTCCTGGACGAGAACCCGCCAGCACCATGACTTCAAACTGGGGTTTGACCTGCCGGCGTTGAAAACAACAAGGTTTAATAAACCCTGCCAGTTAAATAAAGGTCGTCGTCGATGAGGACCACAATAAACACACGACATGAAATACACATGTTGGGTCAGAAATGTGTTGTTTCCTGCTGCAGCTATTAACTCTCGGACACTACAATGACTACAACCCGAATGACGTTGTGTCAAAGTAAAGCTTTCACGTTCAAAAGCTTTTCCCAACAAAGCGTCACATTCCTTTCTTTGATGGGCCTCTCATACGCTACACTACCCAGGGTATACTGTACATTACAGTACAGTCCAGTAGACGCAGCTCCAGACACACTTTTCAGTCCTTCGCCTTCCTTCCTGCCGTAAGCCTCTGACATGTGGTGTGTTCAAACCGCCAGCAAAAAGTTTGCTTTAGGTTTCACGCGGGACTCACCTCTGTGTCGGCCCAAAGCTGAAAGTCATTGTCTTGGATTTCCTTTGCGGGACTCCTGTGGGCTTCTGTGGGCTGCGGTCCCTCCACCTCACGGGTCTGTCTGTCTCTCCAGGGAGTTAGACGTAAGGGAGTAACGCACCCTTCGCTCCACTGGTTACAGTCAGAGCCTCCTCGGAAGAATGACATATCATGTCAAGCCTCACCGAGAGCGCGGGGTGCAGCATGACTCATGGGAGTCAAGTCAAGTCATGTTTTATTGTAGGAGTACGGCACTGACACCAGTAACCGTCTCAATTGTCTTCACAGCCGCGCCTGATGTGCACCCCCCCCCCCCTCCCCCCCCCCCCCTCAACATTCAGTCTCCAAATGAGCAAGACAAGGCATACTAGGTTAGGAGGGCATTAGGCCCCATTTGGCAGGCACATAGGAAATGGCCATTCAATTTATGGCCTACAGTCTGGTGAGGTTCTGGCCCCTACCGCCACCAAGGCTGAAACACTCGTACAGGCGCGAGCATGAACGCAGAAACACTGACGAGGTGAAGAAATGTGTTTTTGATTCCTTTTCTGAAGAATTTGACCAAATGATAAGAAATGAAAACATTTGCAAATGGAAACATGTCTTTCAACACCTTACGGCCGGGTCTCCTAGGTGAGAAGATGGCGGCGATGCAGGTTGATGCCCCCTTGGTTTCCTGTATTGTTGACTACCTGATTGGCAGACCACAGTTTGTACGCCTACAGAACTGTGTATCGGACAGGGTGGTTAGCAACACTGGGGCCACACAAGGGACGGTCCTTTCTCCCTTTCTCTTCACCCTCTACACCTCAGACTTCAGCTACTGCACTGAGTCCTGCCACCTTCAGAAGTTTTCTGATGACTCCGCAATAGTTGGCTGTATTGAAGGGGGTGATGAGGGTGAGTATAGGACTGTTGTGGGCAACTTTGTCCCTTGGTGTGAGCTGAACCATCTACAGCTCAATGCTACAAAGACAAAGGAGCTCATTGTGGACCTAAGGAGGGTAAAAACACTGGTGGGCCCTGTGTTCATCCAGGGGGTTCCAGTCAACACTGTTGAGGAGTACAAGTACCTGGGGGTGTACTTCAACAACAAGTTGGACTGGACCAGGAACACAGAGGCCGTCTACAAGAAGGGCCAAAGCCGACTCTTTTTTCTGAGGAGGCTAAGGTCCTTCAACATCTGCAGGACAATGCTGAGGATGTTCTATGAGTCTGTTGTTGCCAGTGTGATCTTCTTTGCTGTCACATGCTGGGGCAGTGGGATGAGGGTTGCGGACACCAATAGACTTAATAGACTCATCAAGAGGGCTGGTGATGTGCTTACATAGGTTTATATTTTACATAGGTTTTATTTTACATAGGTTTATATTTTATATTTTACATAGGTTTATATTATATATTTATATATTCTAACACTTTACTTTACGTAGAGTCTCTTCTTTCTTTTTGCACTGGAGTATTGTATTGTAACGAATGCTATTTCCCTCAGGGATCATTAAAGTACGTCTGTCTGTCTGTCTGTCAGTCTGTCTCCGTCCCTCTCTCTTACCGCTGATCATATTCACGGTTATTTTAGGGCATTTAGCAGACGCTTTTGTCTAAAGCGACTTACGATCATTACATTTGTGGGGTTAGGCACATGGGCAGTTGGAGGTGTGGTTCGAACCGCCAAACCGCTCTACCCACTGACCTACTGCCACCCCTCATATAATGACAGGCAATACCCCTTCCTCCAGGTGTAACCCTCTCTCCCCCTCTCTCCTCTTTCCCACCTTCTCCGTGCCTTTCTCCTGCATTGAGGTGATCCAGCGAATACCTGGAAGTCAGGTGAGGCCTGAAAACATCCCCATCCAAAGTCTTCTGGCCAGTTTTTCAATATGAGAGCAGAGCAGGAAAAGCCAGTTGGTAGATGTCTAGTTCTAGATCTTGACATGCCTCGGGTGCCAGGGTGAGTCAGTGGTATCTCTCCTGTCATCTTCATGCAAAAGATCATTTGGTATCACCAACCCATCCATGTTGAGAAGCGAGAGTGCATTGGACTGGAAGATGTCTTGTGTGCTGTAGGCTTGATGCAATAAAACCCAAGATTATTTGTGTTTCCGTTCCTTGTCTGAAGGCCATTAATGTTATTACCAAGTAGTTAACGTGTTAATGTGTATAGTGTATTAGTGGTAGTATAGTGTATTTGTGGTAGTGTATTGTTTTAGTGGTAGTATAGTGTATTAGTGGTAGTATAGTGTATTAGTGGTAGTATAATGTATTAGTGGTAGTAAAGTGGATTTGTGCTAGTATAGTGTATTAGTGATACTATAGTGTATTAGTGGTAGTATAGTGTATTGGTGATAGTATAGTGTATTAGTGGTAGTATAGTGTATTTGTTGTAGTACAGTGTATTAGTGGTAGTATAGTGTATTTGTGGTAGTATAGTGTATTTGTGGTAGTATAGTGTATTTGTGGTAGTTCCTCACAAACTGGTGGAGACCTCGCTTGACCGGCATCATGTTCCAGGAAAGATCAGGGACCTCATACTGGACTATTACAACTCTTTCAGTTTGAGAGTCACCTCGGGAACAGTAACATCAGCATCACATCGGCTGGAGAAAGGCATAATCACTGGGTGTACAGTCTCAGTGATTTTGTTTGCCTTGGCCATGAACATGCTCGTTAAGTCAGCTGAGGTGGAGTGCAGAGGACCGCTCACCAAGTCAGGTGTGCGGCAGCCTCCCATCAGAGCTTTTATGGATGACCTGACAGTTACTATAACATCAGTTCCAGGCTGTAGGTGGGTTCTCCAAGGCCTTGAGCGGCTCATTAACTGGGCGCGTATGGGCTTTAAGCCTGCTAAGTCCCGTTCCCTGGTGGTGAAGAAGGGGAAGGTTACAGACAAGTTCCGGTTCTTGCTGGGAGGTGTCCAGATTCCATCGGTCTCAGAGGAGCCAGTGAAGAGCCTGGGGAAGATCTTTGATGGCACCCTGAGGGACAAAGCAGCGCTCAAGGCGACCAGCAGAGAACTGGGAAACTGGCTAGTGGCGGTGGATAATTCAGGGCTGCCAGGTAAGTATAAAGCATGGATATATCAGCATGGCATCCTGCCATGCCTCCTCTGGCCACTACTGGTCTACGATGTCCCACAAACAACCGTTGAGCGCTTCGAGCGTAAGGTAAGTAGCTTCCTTCGCAGGTGGTTGGGCCTACCAAGAAGCCTCAGCAGCATAGCCTTGTATGGGCATAAGAACAAGCTGCGACTTCCCTTCAGTAGTCTGTCGGAGGAGTTCATGGTTACCCGTGCAAGAGAGGTGCTGCTGTACAGAGACTCGAGTGACACCAAAGTCTCCTTAGCTGGGATTGAAGTGCGGACTGGTCGGAATTGGAGAGCCCAGGAGACGGTTGAGCAATCTGAGGCGCGGCTGCGCCACGGTGTTCTGGTGGGAGCAGTGGCGACAGGCCGGGCAGGGCTTGGGAGCAACCCAGGACCTCGGTACAACAAGGCCCGGGGGAAGGAGAGGCGGCAGCTTATCCAGGAAGAGGTTCGAGCAGGGCTGGAGGAGACCCGCTCAAGCAAGATGGTCGGGATGAGACAACAGGGGGCGTGGACTAGATGGGAGCAGACACTGGATAGGAAGATTTCTTGGTCAGAGCTTTGGAAGGCAGAGCCATTCCGGATAAAGTTTTTGATCCAGTCAGTCTACGACATTCTCCCCAGCCCTTCCAACCTCTTCTGTTGGGGCCTGGCAGAAACACCTGCTTGCCATTTGTGTCAGAGGAGAGGATCACTGGAGCACATCCTAAGCTGTTGCCCGAAAGCCCTGGGCAAGGGGCGCTATCGTTGGCGCCACGACCAGGTGCTGAAGGTGAAAGCAGATACCATCTGCTCTGGGATCTCACTCAGCAAGCAGCAACAGCCAGCTAGGCATTCAATCACCTTTGTTAAATCTGGTGAGAAGCCTCAACACCGCCCAGGCCAAACAGGGGGGCTCCTGACAACAGCTAGGGACTGGCAGCTGAAGGTGAACTTGGGGAAACAGCTTAAATTCCCAGAGACCATCGCAGTGACCACACTTAGGCCGGACTTGGTTCTTATGTCAGAATCAACAAGGCAGGTGATACTGCTGGAGTTGACTGTGCCCTGGGAAGACCGGATGGAGGAGGCATTTGAGAGGAAGAGGGCCAAGTATGAGGAGCTGGCAGGCGAATGCCGGCGCAACGGATGGAAGACTCGTTGTAGTCCCATTGAGGTTGGTTGCCGAGGTTTCGCAGGCCAGTCACTCTGCAGGGCCCTCAAGTTGTTGGGAATAAGGGGACTGCACAGCAAGAAAGCCATCAAGAACATCACTGATGCTGCTGAGAAGGCATCAAGATGGCTGTGGATCAGGAGGGGTGATCCGTGGGCCACACAAGCTACCTAGACACAAGCCGGGGTCTGATCACCCCCGGCTGGGTCGCCTGGGCGAGGGTGTCTGATGTTGAGAGACCCGAAACACCCTATGACCTCAGGTTACATCACTGATGATGTGTCTAGGTTGCACCAGAGGGTGTATATTAAACCAGTATTTGTGGTAGTATAGTGTATTAGTGGTAGTATAGTGGGGATTCAAAAGCAAAAAAAGTATGTCATGGGAAGTGTCTTTTAAACAACGCGCCCCCCCCCCCCGTCTGATCTACTGTAGTGTGCACATCCGGTTAGAGTCCTGTTCCCCTTTAGAACTGGAGTGCCAGGACAGTCTGTTCATTGGGTCTCTCCTCTTCTCAGCTGCACAGCCTCATCAGGGTTTCAGCAGCCTGCCTGGAGTTGATCTCCCTGTACCCGCCCACATCATAATAATACTAGTAATAATATTGTTTTAAGTACAAAGCTCCTGTCATTGTCACTGGCGATCTAAAAGTGCTTTGACAGTGCACAAACCCCACTAGAGCAATAGAACAGAATGCAGGCTACATTTTTTTAAAGGGCCTAAAAGGGTAAGGCCTGTTTTAAAGGAGGCCACGGTCTTGGGAGCCCATGTCCGGTCTTGGGAGTCAAATCACTATCCCTCATCGCACACATTCTCCCCAGTCAACGACACAGGACACTGTCTCCACTGGGATGAGCTCATACTCTCAGTACGTGCCAAACAGATAGATACCAAACATGGATGTCGCATTGGGAGTCCGAGTGTCGCCCTTGGTTCGCTGTTGTTTTAACTGGGAGTTGTTTTGTCCACAAACTGGTTCGAGCAGCCACAACAAGTCTCGACAGTTTTGCACTGTCGAGCACAACCGTCCGATGAAATGTAAATGTAGGATCGTACCGCCCAGGCACTCCTTCAAGCACCTGCTTACAGTTGACAAGATGCACTGTGTGAAAAGTAGTAGCAGCATTGTAATTATTTCACCAATCATTTCAAAACTGGTGAAATTTCCATTGGATTGCAACCTTGTAGTGGTCGGGGAGCTTGTGTGTCTCAGTGACCCCTAGAGCTAGGCCAGCGGGAGATGTATCTCCTGGTAGGGACCCCCATGCTGGACAGGTCGAAGGGAAGAGTTCAGACAAAGAGCAATCCACTGGTCCTCCAGGTTGGGGGTTGAGCACAGGGCTAACAACTCTGTCTCATAAAAAAAAGTATGTTACGGAAACAGCATTTCAAAACAGAACAGAACAAAATGGCGCCACATTAGACCTCAACATTTTTGAGTGACAATGTGCGATAAAGGACACCGCTTTGAATCCACACCCCAGGGGTTGAACGCGTTTTAAGGTGCATGTTTACCCAATGAGATCCACATGCCGATACACAGTGTTTGCGTATGATGGTGTTTTTGACGCTGTGTTGTTTGACTGAACACAACTAGCCATCGGCGGCCCGGGTGTGGCTGTCAACAACAGCGCCCGAGGCGATCATTTCCAAAGGTGGAAAAGATCCCTTCTGTCGCTCAGGAATATTGTGATCGGTTCTCTCACTGCGCTGCCTTGACCCGTGTCTGGAGTGCGGAACAGGTGGTGCCGCTTGGTGCGGTGTGGAACGGCTCCACGTGGTCCCGGTTTATGTCCTGTGTAATAATCAACATGTGTGTACAACATGAGGAGTCTACTCCGAATAGCAATAAAGCCTCCCATATCCAGTGGGAAACAAGACTTTAAGATGCAAGTCCAGTGCCCGTAGGAAGTATGTATTCCTATAGACAAGAGGCAAATTTTTTAAGTAGATTTTTTTATGTATGTAGGCCTATCTGAAATTACACGTAGGCCTATGTGGCTTCAATGGCTTGCCATGGCCTGTGAAAAATAAAATGTTAAAATGATAATGGAATTCTGTTGTTCATCGACGAAATGTAGCCTAAATACACATTGAATCGGCACAAAAGCTACCGACGATGGCACCAGACTGCTGACATCGAGTTGGTGTGTAGCCGCCTTTACCAAACAGATTCTTTGCTCGTCTGCTCTCAAGTTTGCCAAAGCCTAACTAAACTGGATATATTATGTAGCCTACCCATTTTGAACGAAAGACTTTCTAAACTTTTGATAGAATACATCCTGCTGCAATTGGATTGTTATGCTAAAGATTGTTTAGTTTTAATCATTTTAATCAACGGGACTGGAGGAAGACGTCTTGTCAGATGATTTTCAGATGTCAGTGATGCGCAACTCATTTCAAGAATACACAATGAAGAGGTGGGTCTGTCTCTGCAACAACCTGATTAGCCTATATGAAAAATAGTAACCCACAATGACTTGAGCGTAGACTACAGTTACATTCAGGATGAGTGAGGCTACAAATATGAACATCCACAGTTGAAAGATGGTGTTTTTCCAAGTTTGTGCTCTTCCTTGCCCATCCGTAAGTGTGCATGGCCGTAGGTGAAAATTCAGCGAAAATTGAAATTACTCCAAAAAAACTTCAAAATCAAGGATGCACACCATCGTGCCATGCTCAACCCGTATCTAAAATCTTAGGTCGATCTGACAAACAGTCACATACACAGAGACACAGCGTGCGTGTGTGTGCGTATGCGTGCTTGTGTGTGTGTGAGTGTAGTTCCTTTCCCTGGGGGTGCATAGAGCTGAACAGCTCAACAGGTGTGCTTGCGTATGCGTGCTTGTGTGTGTGTGTGTGTGTACTCCCTTTCCCTGGGGGTGCATAGAGCTGAACAGCTCAACAGGTGTGCTTGTGTGTGTGTGTGTGTGTGTGTGTGTGTGTGCGCGCGCGCGCGTGCAACCCGTTAAGTGCATGTGTGTGCATGTATATTTTTCTTTGATGAATTCTAATGGTTTTCTTTTTGGCAGGCTGAGCTGTACGACATTGAGCATGACTGTCTCCGTCCCCACAGCCCAGCGGGGCGTATCCTCGTGAACATCTCCGCGCCCGTCCGTCGACGGACGCACGGACTGACAACCCTGCGCTAAGGTCTTCTTCTCGCTGGCACACAGACAGACAGACAGACAGACAGACAGACAGAAATACTTTAATGATCCCTGAGGATCATTAAAGTTGCATTTTGCATTTATTACAATTTCCCTCAGGGCAGTGGCGGCTGGTGAAGAATATTGTAGGTGGGGCTGTGCCTTATTCAGTCAATTTCAGTAACCATCCTAATACATTGAACACAAACTACAGGAAACGAGTGCTCCGTGAAATAGTCAATAATTATATAATGCCAATATTAAAAAGTTGAGGCATTCTAACACAAAACATAAACAACATATTGGACAAGCACAAGCTTTCCATTTTTTCATTTGAAATTGAATTTGTAGTCACTTTGGGCTCTATGAAATTACAGTGAACACCTACTAACATATGATTGTAACGGCCTCTATATGCACTTTGTTATAAGCACTAAGGAAGCACTTTAAGAACTTTTAAAACTTTTATAAATACTACTATGTGATGAATGATATGTGGTGTGTATTGTATGATTGTGCAGTGTGCCTGTGAAATGGTGTTGTTTGATCGTATAGTACGCATGCTGGTTATGTTGTTGATTGTGATAGATTGATAAGCTACTGTAATGCGCCCTTTTTTAAATTGCCCCTTGGGGACAAATAAAGTGCTTTTGAACTTTGAACTAAACAATCAAGAAAATAATCAGCAGATTAATAGGTAGTGAAAACTAAGGACTAAAAAATACTAAGGTCAACTATATACAACTGTATACATCTATATACAGACTCGCCCTGACCAGCATTCGCTCGCTTGGGGCGATAAAGTAATCGCCCATATCTGCTTGGATTTGAGGACGCTGATTGGCCAAATTTAATGTCATGCTTTCACATCTTAAATTAGTAATTGGCTAAACAGTTACACAGACCCGCCTCCTTGGGGCGATTTCTCCATCGCCCCAGAGCTGTTGAAGCATGGGACACGGGACGTTTAGGAAAAGCATACATCTTGTACAGATGATTTTCTATCATATTTTACACATATTACTGGGTAAAGTCATATTTCAAACACACAAATATTAACAATTTGTATACTTTATTATTATTAGTTTTATGTATTTATTTATTGTGGGTCAAGGGGGGGCGGTGCCCTATCGCCCTCTATGGGCCAGCCGCCACTGCCTCAGGGGTCATCCCCTACTCAGCATCACTGCAGTCCTCTGTGATCGTGCGCTCGTCACACTCATTGGTTTAGCTTGAGGAGTGCTTTTCTGTGCAGAACAGCGACCTACATAGACATCCTACAGGTCAGCAGTCAACCGCACGAGATTTCATCGCAAAACGTAGTTTTTCGGGGGGAGATTCTGTGTAAAAGCCACTTCCCATGACATACTTTTTTTGCTTTGCTAAGATGTTTCTGTTATTGTAGTCTTATGGTCGATCATGTCTGTCTTTGCTTCATTCCCACAATTGCATGAATAGCTTACATTCACATACCTCAGCTAAACCAAACTATGTATGTTTTTCATGGTTGTGCTCTATTGTGTCATATTGACATACTGTATCAGTGGTACAATAAATGTCATGTAAGTAATCGCAACCTTTAATCATTTTGCTTTTGTTTGAATGTACAAGCCAGTGGTTGTGTGTGTGCCAGTATATTTAGATTATTCTAAATAGACATTTAGAATGTTCTAACGCCACACTAAACACAGGCAAGATGTCAGCCCTTTGCTCCTTGTCTTCAGAATGTTTATCCAGATACTACTGTTTACTCTCTTTCTATTTTTCTCTCTATCTCTTTATCTCTCTCTTCATCTCTCCTTGGGACTCTCTCCCTGCGACCTCATTAGCCATCGTCAGCTCTCTCTCGCTCTCGCTCTCTCTCTCTCTCTCTCTCTCTCTCTCTCTCTCTCTCTCTCTCTCTCTCTCTCTCTGGCTCTCTCTCTCTCTCTCTCTCTCTCTCTCTCTCTCTCTCTCTCTCTCTCTCTCTCTCTCTCTCTCTCTCTCTCTCTCTCTGTCTTGCTCGGCTGCACAAATATGTGCTCACAGTTCTGCAAGTGTTCATAACAAATTAAGATAAACAGTTTTGTGAGCGCTGCTCAGAGCGGCGAAGCTGACGCACCCTGGGGATGGATGACCAGGG
Organism: Urophycis tenuis; assembly: GCA_036785325.1. NCBI lineage: Eukaryota > Metazoa > Chordata > Actinopteri > Gadiformes > Phycidae > Urophycis > Urophycis tenuis. The sequence goes on from JAXIVH010001314.1 coordinate 13,497, forward strand.
TCTCGGGTCAAAAGCCTCTCTCTCATTCATAGGTCACTGCCAAGAGATGTAAACTGTTACAGACTTAGACAGATACATATATCGGTCATGCAACGTGTGACCGTGAACTGCTCCCATTCCTCAAATGAAATTATCTAATCCAAACAAACGTGACTTACGTGGAAGAACCAGCCACCAGATTGTTATCAGAAAGAGTAAACAAGAAACATCCCATTGACTGACCCGTGCTCCTTAAGTTTCTGTGTGTGCCAATAATCCAATATCAAAGGCATGATCGTCCACATATATAGTGTTATTGTGTATCGTGTAATCGAGTCTTGACACGACTTGACAATTTCTTAAGGGTTCACCACCCCAAACCAGTAAAACAGGTCACACACTGGCTAGATATTTAAACAGACTACCATCATTCAACAACTGCAACAGGTACTCCATTACTAATCCCTTCGGAGAGGCCAGCAAAACTGCTGTTGTTTCAAAAGGGAATGCGCTGTCAGGCTGCATTATCATCGTGGTGCAGGGTACAGCAGTCCGCTGCCATTTTCACTCAGTGCCCTCGTTAAGTCAATTAGAGTTGGATTAGTCCGAGCTCCGAGTTCCCATCCACCACACATCCCCCACCCATTTTGAGCAAATGCGTTTGTCATTTCCCCTGCAATCACCACAGTCCATATCTGAAGAAGCTGCTCGTTAGCAGAACAACAACAACAACAACAACAACAACAAAAAGAGGAAATTGGTGTGTGCTAAGTGGTTGCGTCTTTATTGATATGTTTTGTTTCATTGAGTTGCATTACGTGTGTTTTTGTTTTCACATGCACTCAAGCCTTATCAGCCCGAGCCCTTATCAGAACGACGGCCTGACCCCGGGCGTGTCGCTCCACCTGGGCATTCGAGGCTGTAGATATATCTTTTCGGAATAGCCCCGGATCTCTGTGCCGTCCAAAAAAAAAAAAAAAAAAAACATAACAATGCGAAGCTAGACCTTTTTTGGTCTAGCTCGCCTTAGCCCACCCTATCGTTTCGTCCTCAAATCTCAAATCTATACAAAATCCCCAATCCCGCCCCCCCCCCCCTCGCTGTGGCTTTCTGGGGGCTGAATGCCCCTAAAGGTCAGAACCAAGAAGCGCCCTCCGGGACCGTGTGCATGACCGTGACCCTGCATTCTTTCATGATTTGGAACGCTGTTATCGTTTCTTTTTTTTTCCCACTTTGTAGTGGAAGGTTTGAAGTGTTTTCTGCCCTCTTTGTATTTATTTCCTTGCATGTGCCCTGCAGCAGCAACTCAGAACAGGTCCAACTGCTGTTTGTGACAGCATGAGCCCGCATGAGCTGCCCGCTGAAATGAGATGGAAACACATACGGAAGAATCTCAGCTGAGGAAGTGTTTGTGAAATCTGTTTTTGACAATCCTTTTCCGAAAATAAAGCATAGAAGCGTACATGATTCCTCTTAGGTACAATTTTTTTTCATAAGATTCGTTTTTTTTTATTTATTTATTTTTTTATTTAGACATGAGTCATAACTAGAGCCTATCATGAATGTAGCCAGTGCATACTTGTATTACACTATAAGCTTTATGCTGCGGCGGAAATAGCCTTCAATTGTTGCGTGAACGTAGGAGGAGGCTACGTTTGCTGGGAGGCGCGCAGTGACGAGCCACCCTGAACCTCAACCAACAAGCGTCCCTCTGGCCCACAGTTTACTGATACGAACACACACGGAGCTCCTGACGCGCAACTCACAAGTCGCAGTTCGATCGAGCGAAACCATGCAGCGTGGACACGCCTGGAAGACCGATTAGAAACCTGTCAGCCTAACTTCACAACTCACACGGTAAGGCACTGACAGACAATGTCTCCTCGACTGCAATGGTAAGATTGTTGACGATTCTTTTTTTTGTGTGTTTTTATGAATGAATTAATTATAGGTGTATTTAAAGCAATGCGCAAAAATACTAAAAAAGTTACATCCGAAGACGTATTGCCGATGATAATTTGGTAGTAAGTAAGTAAGTAAGTAAGTAAGTAAGTAAGTAAGTAAGTAAGTAAGTAAGTAAGTAAGTAAGTGGTAAGTAAGATTAACTTAACGACTAAAACAAAGCGTTGTTGGCGAAAAACTGACTCATCTCTAAAACTAACTAGCCTCAATGTATGAATGTCTACTTGGCTATTAACCTAGTCATATTAACATACAGGCGCGTAGAATACAAGGGGGACGGTGGGTACGCTACGCGTACCTATCAGTTTTCGACATGAGTAATTTTGTACCCACCACTTTTTTTGAAAACCTCGAGCTCGATTTAGTAAATAATAATAATAATAATAATAATAATAATAATAATAATAATAATAAAGTTCATAACACATATAATTCTTGAGCGACAGATGCCAACAGATCCACAAAAATCTCTACCCGCACATACACAGACACAGCCACAGCTGCTGCTGCTGCGGAGGGCAACCGCACGCTTCTCTGTTCACTGCATTGTCACATGAAGGAGAAGACAGTGGGTCAAATGTCGTATGCTTTTTGAAAACTTAGGCTTGCCTTTCTTCTTCATAAATCGTGTCGGACATCATCACATTTTTGCATACATTTTTATTAATTAACATGACCTGCGCGAAAGGGGGGGGGGGCGTCATTGAATGCGCGTCATTGTACCCAGCACTTCTGAAAATGCACTTCCGAATGCGTCCCCAGCACATTTCAAACCAAACCTATGCCCATGTTAACATATAATACCATTATCTACATACAAGCATCCGATATTCCGATCCAGTGAGCACACTCATTATGTTCTAAATGACAACAATTAAAAAGACACGCCTCTGTGCTCTGCCCTGGTATATGGATTTCTAACCTGACCGCACCGCACCGCATCTCTCGATCATCGTCATTCAACATTATTATTCTTTATAGGAACCGTAAATTAAGAGAATATCCGGTTTTACCGATGATGATGATGATGATGGTGATGATGATGATGATGATGATGATGATGATGATGATGATGATGATGATGATGATGATGATGATGACGACGGTGGTGGTGTGAAGGAGGCGCTAGATCAGAACTGCTGATGTTTTGTTTTCATGGGAACAGAGGCATGTTATCAGGTTAAAAACCCACATTCCACATCCTCACAGATAACATCGCAATGACCTTAAACTGAAAGCACTTTTTATATAATACAGACGTGTGCATTCAGCCATCTGTTCATTTATCTGTCTGTCTATCTGTCTGTTTTTCTATCCACTTCTGTCTGTTTTGCCTGCCTGTCAATCTGCATATTTGTCTGTCAGTCCATCAATCTATGTGTCTGTCTCACTGTCTGCCTTTCTGTGTGCCAATCAGGCAGGAATGGAGCAGGCGAACCAGACGGCGGATGGGCCGTGTGACTCCATCGACAAGTTCCGGAACGAGGTGTACTCCACCATGTACTCCATCATCACCGTGCTGGGCCTGCTGGGCAACGGCTTCGCCCTGGTGGTGCTGGTCCGCACCTACCAGAAGAAGTCCCCCTTCCAGGTCTACATGCTGAACCTGGCCGTGTCGGACCTGCTCTGCGTCTGCATGTTGCCCTTCCGCATCCTCTACTACGCAAACAAGGGCCAGTGGTACTTAGGTGACTTCCTATGCCGCATCAGCTCCTACACCTTCTACGTCAACCTATACTGCAGCATCCTCTTCATGGCCGCCATGTCGGTCTCCCGCTTCCTGGCCATCGTGTTCCCCGTGCAGAACATGCGGCTGGTGACGGAGTGCCGGGCGCGGCTGGCCTGCGTGGGCATCTGGGTGGTGGTGTGCACCATGTCCTCCCCGTTCCTCATCTCGGGGCAGACCTTCAACCCGTACACCAACAAGACCCAGTGCTACGAGGTGCCCAAGGGCCCGGCCACAAACAAGCTGGTGGCCCTCAACTACCTGTCCCTGGTGGTGGGCTTCCTGCTGCCCTTCCTGGTCATCCTGGTCTGCTCGGCGGGCATCATCCGGACGCTGTGCCTGCGGCGGGCGGCTCCGGGCTCCCAGCGGGGGTCGCAGGGCAACCGGGCCATCCGCATGATCGTCATCGTCCTGGTGACCTTCCTGGTCAGCTTCACGCCGTACCACGTGCAGCGCAGCATGCACCTCAGCCTGCTGGACAGCGGCGGCTGCGACGAGCGCATCTTCATGCAGAAGTCGGTGGTGGTGACGCTGAGCCTGGCCGCCTCCAACTGCTGCTTCGACCCGCTGCTGTACTTCTTCTCTGGCGAGGGCTTCCGCCGCCGCATGTCCACCATGCGCGGGTCGACCCGCAAGGCGGCGGCCACCTCGCAGGGCCGGGCGGCAGAACCCCTGGTGCTCAACGGCGCGATGCTGGGGACCTGAAGGCGGAGGGGGTGGGGGGGGGGGGGGAGGGGGGCAAGAAGGTGATGCATTGATTTGATTTGGAACGCGTTTTGCCCCCGCGAGTGAACGGATGAACCGCGGGGACGAATCGCGTCGGGGCCGTTGTGATGTGGTCCCCGCGCCACGGGGAGACCGGCCGTGGAGAGAGGGCCGTGAGCTCTGATAAAGAGTTCTCTAGGTAAGGTTCACAGTCATTTGTTAGACATGGTATAGCCGTCCATCTGGGGAGTGCAATACTGTGGGAATATCTTGTACTTGGCTCGTTATGAGTCAATTATGTTTTTTGACCTGACCGCCGTAAGAGACGCAGGGCGTCTCTTACGCAAACCGGTGCAGGGGATCAATATTGTCCTGTCAATGGCGCGCAAAGTGCACCACTTTCCCCGAGCGCAGAGGGGAGGGAGGGAGAGTTTAGCTGTTAGCTTCAAGAGTCGCTCTCTTCCGCTTTTTCTCCAGGCTTTCTCTAAAAAAAAAAAAACCCTCTCAAATCTTACCTATAGCAGCACCCTGTCGTGGCAACAACAATGGAAAAAACAACAACCCTAGTTACTCCACGGTCAGTGTCGGCATGCGAGCAGCAGAGGGAGCACACACTGCATGGCAGCTCTCTCTGTGCCCTGGCTGAGACAGTCGCTCTCCTTGCATGTGTCTCAGAGCTACTGTATTGTCGCCGGACCGCCTCGAGGGCCGTTCGACATAGACCTCTGACTAACTATACTTGAATATTATCCTGCTCTAAAGCTGGGCATAACTGTGCTGCATGTAGGCATCGGCTGGCTCACACTTTGACATGTGTACGTATTGTGAAATTCTTAACATAGTTGGTTGTCAACAGAAGACAACGGGCATGGACATCAAGTATTGTTTTGTTGTGTTTCATTCCATGTTGAGCATGTATACATTTGTATGAGACAAATAAAAGTGTATTTGAAAATTGTATTTGTATTTGTATTTGCCTTTAAAAATTGCATTTTTTTTCAATTCATATTCTTTGAATGGAACCTACATTAAAGATGTGTATTGAAGTCAATTGATCCCAGAGTTAATCCCGTGTGTAAATGCGATTGCTTGCGGTCTCATAGGGTGTCCACTGGGGTCCATCTTGTTTTGGTCTCATCACACACTCCTTTTTTATTTTAGTCCGGGGCTACAGTTGCGCACGCTAAAACCCAACAGCCATAGCCGGATTTCAGAAATTCTACCCGGACCCGAGAGCTCGCGGCGCCGTCCTCTAGCGGAGAGCCACTGGCAGGGGTGCTGGTCGGGTACTGGGGTGAAACAAGTGGGCGAAAACAAACAAAACACGGTGTTTCTATGACACACGCACGCATCACCCTCCTCAGCGCCGTCGTGTGACAGACGTGGCGGCGTGGCCCTCTGCTTTTTTATCATCTCGTATTTCTGTTTTGTTTGACGGCGCCGTCTCTCTCGTGATCTTGAGGGTAGACACTCGGGGGCCTTTCAGGCCGTTCAGACGCTTCCAAGTCGGAGCTCACACACTGGCCCCTCAGTGAGGAATGACCAAGCCGAGACGCTGGCGCCGCCTGCGCTACGTAGCCCTTGTGCTGTTGTTTCAGGGGGCTAGCTGAAAACTGGCCCCGACGTGAGAGTTAAGGGATGGCACACTGGAGTACTTGTTTTTCACATTTTGCAGTTAATGTTACAAATGATCTACCGGTACAGCTAATGCCTTCAGTCTCCTGTTTTCATCTGCCGTCCACCTCCATACACACATGTGATTCATTGTTCTTCAGATTGGCTCGTCGTCCTCTCCCTTCAAAAGACTAGGGGGCAGCAGTGGCTGTGCCAGTGATTGTGTTGGGGTGGCCATGCCCCCGCCCCCCCCCCCCCCCCCCCAAACACCCATGGGCCACGCCACTGCAGGGCTATGGCTAGATGTTATGTTAATGTTCACAATGATTTGATAATGCAAAACCACATTTAAGAACATCATCGCGGGTTTTGAGCCTGGAAGGAAAAACAACCTGTTGTCGGCCAAGACTATTCTGAGTCGTGTGTAAAAAAAAACTAAAAAAAACATGCAAGGAAAGGGGCTGTTACTGCCTTTCAACTGCGGCGGCGTTGAAGTCAACACCGTAATGTATCCAATTCCTCGTCATAAGCCTCGATCCCGGGCAAACAAATGTGTTTCCACGTCCCAGAGTGACAACAGGAACTGGTGCCGCAGATCCTCGCAGGCCACGGCTTCACGGCGATGAGAATAGAGGGATGCTTGTAGCTCCACTCCACCAACAGCTAATGTGGAGCACATGATCGGAACGTATTCCCTCGCGTACACAAAAAGATTATTTGTTGCTCCCTGGAAAAACAGCGCAGCCATCGCAACACTGTATGGAGTGTTTGAAGGTCCACATGGCTAAGGCAGGCGAAGAAGTTCTCTTCACTTCACTGCGTTCGATTAGAAAACACACACGCTCGTAGCTCTGAGGGCGCGGTGATGTTTTGATAAAACACTGTCGATGTTTTAGTCTGATTTGTTTTTGGCATCGTTTCATTGACTCAAACCACCGCTAAATAACTGCCAGGGGAGGAAACGAATCACGTAAACGACACGGAAGAATACACACCACAATACAATACATCACGCATAGCGTGACGTCGACCGCTCCAGAGGCTGCTACGACGCGGGGTGCAGTAGGCCTACGGACGCATCACCTGAGTGTGAGACCATCACGTGGGCCCTGTGTAGGCCCTGTGTACACCCTGTGTAGGCCCTGTGTAGGCCCTGTGTAGACCCTGTGTAGGCCCTGTGTAGGCCCTGTGTACACCCTGTGTAGGCCCTGTGTAGGCCCTGTGTACACCCTGTGTAGGCCCTGTGTACACCCTGTGTAGGCCCTGTGTAGGCCCTGTGTACACCCTGTGTAGGCCCTGTGTAGGCCCTGTGTACACCCTGTGTAGGCCCTGTGTTGGCCCTGTGTAGGCCCTGTGTAGGCCCTGTGTAGGCCCTGTGTTGACCCTGTGTTGACCCTGTGTAGGCCCTGTGTACACCCTGTGTAGGCCCTGTGTTGGCCCTGTGTAGACCCTGTGTAGGCCCTGTGTAGGCCCTGTGTTGACCCTGTGTTGACCCTGTGTAGGCCCTGTGTTGACCCTGTGTAGGCCCTGTGTAGGAATTGTGTAGACCCTGTGTTGACCCTTTGTAGGCCCTGTGTAGACCCTGTGAAGGCCCTGTGTAGTCCCTGTGTAGGCCCTGTGTTGACCCTGTGTGGGCCCTGTGTAGGCACTGTGTAGGCACTGTGTAGGCCCTGTGTTGACCCTGTGTGGGCCCTGTGTAGGCCCTGTGTTGACCCTGTGTAGGCCCTGTGTAGGAATTGTGTAGACCCTGTGTTGACCCTTTGTAGGCCCTGTGTAGACCCTGTGAAGGCCCTGTGTAGTCCCTGTGTAGGCCCTGTGTTGACCCTGTGTGGGCCCTGTGTAGACACTGTGTAGGCACTGTGTAGGCCCTGTGTTGACCCTGTGTGGGCCCTGTGTAGACCCTGTGTGGGCCCTGTGTAGACCCTGTGAAGGCCCTGTGTAGACCCTGTGAAGGCCCTGTGTTGATCCTGTGTAGTCCCTGTGAAGGCCCTGTGTAGTCCCTGTGTAGGCCCTGTGTTGACCCTGTGTGGGCCCTGTGTAGGCCCTGTGTTGACCCTGTGTAGTCCCTGTGTAGGCCCTGTGTAGGCCCTGTGTTGACCCTGTGTTGACCCTGTGTAGGCCCTGTGTTGACCCTGTGTAGGCCCTGTGTAGGAATTGTGTAGACCCTGTGTTGACCCTTTGTAGGCCCTGTGTAGACCCTGTGAAGGCCCTGTGTAGTCCCTGTGTAGGCCCTGTGTTGACCCTGTGTGGGCCCTGTGTAGGCACTGTGTAGGCACTGTGTAGGCCCTGTGTTGACCCTGTGTGGGCCCTGTGTAGGCCCTGTGTTGACCCTGTGTAGGCCCTGTGTAGGAATTGTGTAGACCCTGTGTTGACCCTTTGTAGGCCCTGTGTAGACCCTGTGAAGGCCCTGTGTAGTCCCTGTGTAGGCCCTGTGTTGACCCTGTGTGGGCCCTGTGTAGACACTGTGTAGGCACTGTGTAGGCCCTGTGTTGACCCTGTGTGGGCCCTGTGTAGACCCTGTGTGGGCCCTGTGTAGACCCTGTGAAGGCCCTGTGTAGACCCTGTGAAGGCCCTGTGTTGATCCTGTGTAGTCCCTGTGAAGGCCCTGTGTAGTCCCTGTGTAGGCCCTGTGTTGACCCTGTGTGGGCCCTGTGTAGGCCCTGTGTTGACCCTGTGTAGTCCCTGTGTAGGCCCTGTGTAGGCACTGTGTAGGCCCTGTGTAGGCACTGTGTTGACCCTGTGTGGGCCCTGTGTTGACCCTGTGTGGGCCCTGTGTTGACCCTGTGTAGGCCCTGTGTAGGAATTGTGTAGACCCTGTGTTGACCCTTTGTAGGCCCTGTGTAGACCCTGTGAAGGCCCTGTGTAGTCCCTGTGTAGGCCCTGTGTTGACCCTGTGTGGGCCCTGTGTAGACACTGTGTAGGCACTGTGTAGGCCCTGTGTTGACCCTGTGTGGGCCCTGTGTAGACCCTGTGAAGGCCCTGTGTAGACCCTGTGAAGGCCCTGTGTTGACCCTGTGTAGTCCCTGTGTAGGCCCTGTGTTGACCCTGTGTGGGCCCTGTGTAGGCACTGTGTTGACCCTGTGTGGGCCCTGTGTAGGCACTGTGTAGGCCCTGTGTTGACCCTGTGTGGGCCCTGTGTAGACCCTGTGAAGGCCCTGTGTAGACCCTGTGAAGGCCCTGTGTTGACCCTGTGTAGTCCCTGTGAAGGCCCTGTGTTGACCCTGTGTAGTCCCTGTGTAGGCCCTGTGTAGGCACTGTGTAGGCCCTGTGTAGGCACTGTGTTGACCCTGTGTGGGCCCTGTGTAGGCACTGTGTTGACCCTGTGTGGGCCCTGTGTAGGCACTGTGTAGGCACTGTGTAGGCCCTGTGTTGACCCTGTGTGGGCCCTGTGTAGACCCTGTGAAGGCCCTGTGTTGACCCTGTGAAGTACCTGTGTTGACCCTGTGTAGGGCCTGTGTAGGCACTGTTCCTGTATGGTCTTGCGGTACGTGGACTTCTCCACGCGGCCTGACGCACAAAAAGTTCCTCGGCATCTGTGGTTTTTAAAAGGTATCTGTGCGCCACGTTTTAATCCCATTAGACCTTCCACCGCATTTTTCTGTAGTCCCTTGAAAAGGACGGCATACAACATGTAAGTGACCCGTTTAGAATGACATTTTCTTTGTGTACTGCAACTTTATACGCTTTCTCAACAAAAGCCCCATATATATATATATATATATATATATATATAGACAGCCTACTTTTCAGCATTCCTCGGTTTACATAGTCTCCCGATCTAATTAGTTATAAGAAGTCATGTATTGTTCCTTTTTGCCATCTCTTTTTCTCCATAAATGTGTTGAATGGGTGGGTTCTATTAATAAGCTCGCTCCACATGTGAGGATCTAATGTGCTGAGATTAAAATGATTTAATGTCCATGTGCGCCCTGACCCTGGCTCCACATGGCGGGGACCATGCCTACACAATGGCAACATTCAACCCCACAAGGCTTACCAAAAAAAAAAAAACAGCCTGGGGAATAATGTATGAACAAATTTTTTACATTATTTTGATGTTGTGGTTCAGATGTCCGTAGCTTGTTGTTTATATATCACACATAGATAAATGGAACGTTACAGAATGGTTTGAAGAGCACTGAAGGTGAACAACTGGAGACAGAATCGACGCCATGGCAACAGATGCTCCTGTTCACCGTAACCCTGGAGCCACACAGCCCTGGTTGAGGTCTCACTGGGGGAGAGATGGTGAGATGGGGGTCGTCCTCACTCCAGGTGACTCTCAGAGGGCGTTTGGTTTCCAGAGAGGTGAGTCGGCGGGGGTTCAGATTGAATTCACCAAAGCAGCACGCAAGAGGGCTCAAACCAACGCATTCTCATGTAGATTTCTCAGTTTATTTGTGATCACTATCTGTTGAATTGCTTGGTCACAGAGTCACATGAAAGCCGCCTTTTAGAGGCCATAAGGAAGACCTATGTAAAGTGCTTTACTGATGGGGGAATGCGGTTGACGTCTGGCGCAGACTATAGAGAACGTGGTGTTTTGGCGCATAGGCAGAGCGAATATATATTCGCAGATCGTCGTTGCCTCAGAGTGTGTGGTTTTTGTGTTGCATTATTGTGCCTTGAAGGCATTGGAAATGTTTATCTTGACCAAAACTAGCGTGTTTGCTAGCATATTTATTATCTGTCAACGGTGGTGATTATATTCAGAGTGTTGTCTACTCAAGGACTACACATCTGTACTGCAATCTGTAATGACTGCTTCTGGTCTTGTTCCGACGGTCCCTATTGTGGACGTACTGATGTAAAAACTAGCAATAGCATTTCATCTGGCTGCACTGGCTTATGTTTCTTTGTTTTGTGACTGGCCATTGGTCACTGGTCATTACCACATTGTAATTGCACCACTACAGTGGTACAGCAGATGCTTAGCCTTTCATCTCATTTATGTTAAATTTTGGTTTTATCGTCTTGCCCTGTGCCAGCTGACGAGCGGGCCTGTTTCACTCTCCTGGCCTACCTGGAAGGGAGGAGTTAGGAGCTATGGTCCAGTTCACAGAGGGTGCTTCCTACTTCCTAGCGGTTGAAGCATTCATCGTCTCGGCCGGTTCAAAGGGAATTTATTAAAGTCTCATTTGGGGCGTCTGTGAAGCCTTTTGAGGCCGAAACATGTGACCAAGGGACGTACCAACACAACGCGACTGGACTCCCTCGTTGTTATTTAAGTGAATTTGTCCAGCTTTTTGTTGACCTTCCTTCATTGACCTTGATAAGTAGATTACAAACGAAGAGACGAAAAGAAACATTCCCGACAAAGGTCAAAACATGGGACGTAGGCATAGTATTTCAAGATAAGCCGAGATAGCACCCTAATTCCGCGAGGGAAATTCAGGTGTTTAAGCCGCTGTCACGTGAGATTGCGGCTCCTTGGTTAGTGGCAGAATGGCGGCTTTGAAGCATGGGACTCTTATCTCCAGCCTTAACCGGTCTTTCTCTGGCCCCCTATCCACTCATCTCGGTCTACGATCGTCAATCTGGTCGCATCCATCAGGCCAGGGGTCAGGCTGCTGTCACTGGGCTGCTGGGGCCTTTGCAGGGTATAAAGACTGCATTGTGACTGAGGAGGGCATGGTTAACGTCCAGACACAGAGGGAACGTATACGGGGAGAGGAGTGAGATGTCATCTCTCTGTGTGCAGTATATGATTTGGGAATACAGGGATATGGGATTTTTGACACACAATTGATGCATTGGAACACAATAATTCTGACATTTTTGTTGTTGAAAGCGATATGAAAGTACGTCTGAAAGTTGTTGTTTTTTTTTCAGGCGAACCATTTTCCAGATCTGCAACGGTTGAAGTAGCGGAGTCAGGAAGCCTTTGTTAATATTCTGTTACTGTGCTCTTCAATCAGCGCCTGACAATGAGAAAGGAATAAAGGGAATCGCATCTACTGAGGAGAATGCCTTTGGATGTTTGCGTGTTTGCTTGTTAGTTATGTGTCATGGGTGGGGGGAGTCACCATTGTTCTCCCTTAGGTCCTCCTGCTGTTGGACATTATGTGGTAATCAGACGCTTTTAGCACAGGGGAAGGGTCCATCGGGGTGGAGTCTTTTGATTGGTTGAGAAGGGGGACTTAATGTTCTTTGGGTTTGCTCAGGTGGCCGCATTGAGGACAGGATGCCCCCCCCCCCCCCCCCCCCCCCCACCGCCCCCCCGCCCCCCCCGCAGATTTGAGTCAAGTGGATGGGTTGTTTTTTTTTTTTTAAGTCACAATGTTGGCATGACCCCCCCCATGTGGTCCCTGCTGACCCTTGACCCCTCCTGACCTCCCCCTCCTCACGACCGGTGCTAGCGGGGCCGCCGAGGACAAGAGGGATGGGGTCCGAATGGGGATGAGAACTCTGGGAAATGTAACAACAAGGCTTTGATAAACAAAACGCAACGCAATCTCCGTTCCACCAACCGCCACAGAAAAGTCCAGCAACTAGAGAACAACAGCGGCAAAGGGACGTGACAAATATGACCCGGCTCACCATCCACAGCGGCTTCCAGCAGAGGCTGGAGATTAAATCCCCAGTCGGGTCCCGCTGGGAAACCGAGTCTCCAAAAGAAAAATCTTCAAAACAAAACCGAACTGACAAAATGGAGTTGACAGTGACACTCGGAATAAGAGACAAAAAAAGGTTTTGAATTCACTGAAAGATAAAATTCCGGCACGGAACAAGCCTTTAGCGCGACGTCGCGTGTGCGCGTCCTTTGATGTCTGACGTTTGATTGCAGGAGTTGACAAGGAAGGGGATCACAAGAGTATTACTTGGAATACTTGTGTTGACCAACGAGGTATAACTGGAGAGCAAAGCAAAGACCCAGAGAGACCGGGGGGGGGGGGGGGGGGGGAGACTGGGGGTGGGTGGGGGGGTGGGTGAGACCGGGGGGACGGGGGGGGGGGGACAACAAAGGGGGGGACGGGGTAACGATGGTTCTCGTCGAAAACAGAGCACGGGGGTCGCCCAGATGTGAGCCTGTTGGCCTTCTCCAGTCTGTACATTAGGAAATGTGGTCAACAGAGGGAAAGCATTTCCTGTTCACGGGTGTTAGATTACGTGGGTCCTTTTGAAAGGCTAAGTACAACCCGGTGGATATGTGGCACTGGACTTGAGCCCTGGGTGCACTCCATGGGTTGAGCGTATGACAGCGAGGGTTCGGCTGAAAACGCAGTGTTCTAGAGGTGTCGGTCCACACGGACGCGAGAGCGCGCATCTTTGTGCGCAAAGGCGTGCGCGTGTGGAATACGGCAATTAAGAGGAACACGCAAATTCACATTCACGTTCAC
>JAXIVH010001315.1:5000-7500 GCA_036785325.1 Urophycis tenuis
GCGGGGCCCCGGCGGTCGACCCTGGTGAGTGCGCACCACCGTCGGGTCATGCCGGGGCCGGCTGGCCAGCCTGCATCCCTCCTACCGTCCGTTGGTTCGATCCGACGGCTGTTCCCCCTCGGGTCCGGTCCTGGGGGGCTGGGCTCGGGTCTGGGGTGTGCACCGTGCCGCCGGGGAGGGCCGACGCCGGCCGCTCCTCACTCTGACAAACGGTGTTTGGTAAAATCGGCTGTTTGAGAAACGTACGCTTCGGAAGAACCGTGGCGATCGGGGGGACCGGATCGACTTAGGCCACAACCCGGGGCGGGTGCGTCTGGTCGGGCTCCGGACTCTCCTCAACCACGGCCCGGCCTGGTAGGACAACCTGGGCAGACGGGGCGACTCGGGTCTCTTTCAAACGTGAGTTATTCACCGGTCCTCCAAAACGTTGGGAGACCGGGTCCGGGGGGGTCCGGGGGGTCTGGGGGGACGCTGGTGTGAGGAGCCTGTCGGGGTGGAGCGTGGCCACCCTGGAGGCCCTCACCGGGGCGTCCCTCTCTTGCCGTGTCCGGGAGAGGCGAGGTCATCTCGGATAAGAAACCTCATTCGAACTCCATGGAAGAAGCTTCGAAAGTGCCTCTCCTATATATGCTGCGGGAGGTGCTCAACTCGCCTCACAAAATTCGCACGCCTCGACTCAGAGAATTGAGTCAACTTTGCGAGTAAGCCCATGGTGATCCAAATCCCATTGAAATGAATGGGGCCCATGGTGATCCACTTTTGGGTGAGCCCATGGTGATCCACTTGACACTTAGAATATTTTCAACATTTTGAGGGTGTCCCATGGTGATCTGCTCGACACTTAGAATATTTTCCACATTTTCAGAGTTGCCCATGGTGGTCCAGCTCGACACTTAGAATATTTTTCACCACTTTCAGAGTTTCCCATGGTGGTCCAGCTCGACACTTAGAATATTTTCCACCACTTTCAGAGTTTCCCATGGTGGTCCAGCTCGACACTTAGAATATTTTCCACCACTTTCAGAGTTTCCCATGGTGGTCCAGCTCGACACTTAGAATATTTTCCACCACTTTCAGAGTTTCCCATGGTGGTCCAGCTCGACACTTAGAATATTTTCCACCACTTTCAGAGTTTCCCATGGTGGTCCAGCTCGACACTTAGAATATTTTCCACCACTTTCAGAGTTTCCCATGGTGGTCCAGCTCGACACTTAGAATATTTTCCACCACTTTCAGAGTTTCCCATGGTGGTCCAGCTCGACACTTAGAATATTTTCCACCACTTTCAGAGTTTCCCATGGTGGTCCAGCTCGACACTTAGAATATTTTCCACCACTTTCAGAGTTTCCCATGGTGGTCCAGCTCGACACTTAGAATATTTTCCACCACTTTCAGAGTTACCCATGGTGGTCCGTACCCATGGTGGTCCGGGCCCATGGTGATCCAACCCATGGTGGTCCAGCCCCATGGTGGTCCACTGAGTCCCATGGTGGTCCAGCTCGACACTTAGAATATTTTTCACCACTTTCAGAGTTACCCATGGTGGTCCGTACCCATGGTGGTCCGGGCCCATGGTGGTCCAACCCATGGTGGTCCAGCCCCATGGTGGTCCACTGAGTCCCATGGTGGTCCAGCTCGACACTTAGAATATTTTTCACCACTTTCAGAGTTACCCATGGTGGTCCGGGCCCATGGTGGTCCGGGCCCATGGTGATCCAACCCATGGTGGTCCAGCCCCATGGTGGTCCACTGAGTCCCATGGTGGTCCAGCTCGACACTTAGAATATTTTTCACCACTTTCAGAGTTGGTGGTCTGCTGGGACACTTTGAATATTTTCATCGTTTTCAGCTAGGCCCATTGTGAATGGGGCTTACCCATAGTGGTCCGTGGTGGTCCGTGGTGGTCCAAGCAGATATGAAGCCCACAACCATGGGGGACCAGGCCGGTGCGGGGCCCTGGGAGCCCTGGGACCTGGCCCACCCCCGGGGGTCCGATGGGGGGGCCTCAGCCCATGGGGGACCAGGGTGGTCCCGGCCCTATAGGCCCATAGGGGAGCCTGGGCCCTGGGCCTTTTCGCATGGACCCAGGGTGAGCGGGGCCTACCCATAGTGGTCCATGGTGGTCCGTGGTGGTCCAAGCAGATATGAAGCCCACAACCATGGGGGACCAGGCCGGTGCGGGGCCCTGGGAGCCCTGGGACCTGGCCCACCCCCGGGGGTCCGATGGGGGGGCCTCAGCCCATGGGGGACCAGGGTGGTCCCGGCCCTATAGGCCCATAGGGGAGCCTGGGCCCTGGGCCTTTTCGCATGGACCCAGGGTGAGCGGGGCCTACCCATAGTGGTCCGTGGTGGTCCACGCAGATATGAAGCCCGCAAGCGTGGGGGACCAGGCCGGTGTGGGGCCCTGGGTCCCCTGGGACCTGGCCCACCCCCGGGGGTCCGATGGGGGGGCCTCAGCCCATGGGGGACCGAGGTGGTCCCGGCCCTATAGGCCCACAGG
>JAXIVH010001315.1:17500-20000 GCA_036785325.1 Urophycis tenuis
GGTGCGCCGCGGGGGCCCCGGCGGTCGACCTGGTGAGTGCGCACCACCGTCGGGTCATGCCGGGGCCGGCTGGCCAGCCTGCATCCCTCCTACCGTCCGTTGGTTCGATCCGACGGCTGTTCCCCCTCGGGTCCGGTCCTGGGGGGCTGGGCTCGGGTCTGGGGTGTGCACCGTGCCGCCGGGGAGGGCCGACGCCGGCCGCTCCTCACTCTGACAAACGGTGTTTGGTAAAATCGGCTGTTTGAGAAACGTACGCTTCGGAAGAACCGTGGCGATCGGGGGGACCGGATCGACTTAGGCCACAACCCGGGGCGGGTTGCGTCTGGTCGGGCTCCGGACTCTCCTCAACCACGGCCCGGCCTGGTAGGACAACCTGGGCAGACGGGGCGACTCGGGTCTCTTTCAAACGTGGAGTTATTCACCGGTCCTCCAAAACGTTGGGAGACCGGGTCCGGGGGGGTCCGGGGGTCTGGGGGGACGCTGGTGTGAGGAGCCTGTCGGGGTGGAGCGTGGCCACCCTGGGAGGCCCTCACCGGGGCGTCCCTCTCTTGCCGTGTCCGGGAGAGGCGAGGTCATCTCGGATAAGAAACCTCATTCGAACTCCATGGAAGAAGCTTCGAAAGTGCCTCTCCTATATATGCTGCGGGAGGTGCTCAACTCGCCTCACAAAATTCGCACGCCTCGACTCAGAGAATTGAGTCAACTTTGCGAGTAAGCCCATGGTGATCCAAATCCCATTGAAATGAATGGGGGCCCATGGTGATCCACTTTTGGTGAGCCCATGGTGATCCACTTGACACTTAGAATATTTTCAACATTTTGAGGGTGTCCCATGGTGATCTGCTCGACACTTAGAATATTTTCCACATTTTCAGAGTTGCCCATGGTGGTCCAGCTCGACACTTAGAATATTTTTCACCACTTTCAGAGTTTCCCATGGTGGTCCAGCTCGACACTTAGAATATTTTCCACCACTTTCAGAGTTTCCCATGGTGGTCCAGCTCGACACTTAGAATATTTTCCACCACTTTCAGAGTTTCCCATGGTGGTCCAGCTCGACACTTAGAATATTTTCCACCACTTTCAGAGTTTCCCATGGTGGTCCAGCTCGACACTTAGAATATTTTCCACCACTTTCAGAGTTTCCCATGGTGGTCCAGCTCGACACTTAGAATATTTTCCACCACTTTCAGAGTTTCCCATGGTGGTCCAGCTCGACACTTAGAATATTTTCCACCACTTTCAGAGTTTCCCATGGTGGTCCAGCTCGACACTTAGAATATTTTCCACCACTTTCAGAGTTTCCCATGGTGGTCCAGCTCGACACTTAGAATATTTTCCACCACTTTCAGAGTTTCCCATGGTGGTCCAGCTCGACACTTAGAATATTTTCCACCACTTTCAGAGTTACCCATGGTGGTCCGTACCCTGGTGGTCCGGGCCCATGGTGATCCAACCCATGGTGGTCCAGCCCCATGGTGGTCCACTGAGGTCCCATGGTGGTCCAGCTCGACACTTAGAATATTTTTCACCACTTTCAGAGTTACCAATGGTGGTCCGTACCCATGGTGGTCCGGGCCCATGGTGGTCCAACCCATGGTGGTCCAGCCCATGTGGTCCACTGAGTCCCATGGTGGTCCAGCTCGACACTTAGAATATTTTTCACCACTTTCAGAGTTACCCATGGTGGTCCGGGGCCCATGGTGGTCCGGGCCCATGGTGATCCAACCCATGGTGGTCCAGCCCCATGGTGGGTCCACTGAGTCCCATGGTGGTCAGCTCGACACTTAGAATATTTTTCACCACTTTCAGAGTTGGTGGTCTGCTGGGACACTTTGAATATTTTCATCGTTTTCAGCTAGGCCCATTGTGAATGGGGCTTACCCATAGTGGTCCGTGGTGGTCCGTGGTGGTCCAAGCAGATATGAAGCCCACAACCATGGGGGGACCAGGCCGGTGCGGGGGCCCTGGGAGCCCTGGGACCTGGCCCCACCCCCGGGGGTCCGATGGGGGGGCCTCAGCCCATGGGGGACCAGGGTGGTCCCGGCCCTATAGGCCCATAGGGGAGCCTGGCCCTGGGCCTTTTCGCATGGACCCAGGGTGAGCGGGGCCTACCCATAGTGGTCCCATGGTGGTCCGTGGTGGTCCAAGCAGATATGAAGCCCACAACCATGGGGGACCAGGGCCGGTGCGGGGCCCTGGGAGCCCTGGGACCTGGCCCACCCCCGGGGTCCGATGGGGGGGGCCTCAGCCCATGGGGGACCAAGGTGGTCCCGGCCCTATAGGCCCATAGGGAGCCTGGGCCCTGGGCCTTTTCGCATGGACCCAGGGTTGAGCGGGGCCTACCCATAGTGGTCCGGTGGTGGTCCACGCAGATATGAAGCCCGCAAGCGTGGGGGGACCAGGCCGGTGTGGGGCCCTGGGTCCCCTGGGACCTGGCCCACCCCCGGGGGTCCGATGGGGGGGCCTCAGCCCATGGGGGACCGAGGTGGTCCCGGCC
>JAXIVH010001316.1:5000-15000 GCA_036785325.1 Urophycis tenuis
GCCTGTCGCGTGTTGTAGAGAACCAACAATTGTATGTGTATGTGTGTGTATGTGTGTGTGTGGTGTTTTTTTTTTTTTATTGAATTGGACAAATGTGGAATTTATTCCCCAATGCATTGGGATAGCCGGTGAGATCACACACACACTGCTCGCTTGCATGGCCACCGTGTTGAGGAATCATGTGTGGGTTGCTCCGGGGCAGGACCACCAGACTCTCAGTCCAACCGCGTCGCCAATAGCTGGCCGTCTGAGAGCCGCCGAAGACCACCACGGACAAGTGCTTTTCAACACGAGGGATGCGACCACCACGGGAACTTATTTCTACGAATACAATGGGGTAGGTTGCGATTGCAATTGTTGTTGTTCGGTTTTTTTTTTTTTCATCTTACTCTGTAAAATCAGACGGAACCGTGATGGTCTCTATGGTGCGCAATTTCAGCGATCGCGGTCTAAAAATAGAGATGGAATATTGATAGCGGACCAGCAGATTTTTTTTTATTTTTTTAGGACAAAACGGTGTAGGCCTACACGGGTAGCTCTGAAACTGTGGGGCTGGGTGGGTGATTACGCCCGTGTGCGATAGATGCAGTTGACCTTTAAGTAAAACTAAAGCTCTTTAGGCTACGGTAGTCTGTGTCAAGTGGACTCAGTAGACGACTCAGTAGACTCAATAGACATGTGGACTACAAGGACACAGTCCAACCTCTTGTCGAAACTTGGTGGTAGAAGATGCGTATAGCGCTCCGGAGCAGCAACTGGATGTTCTAAATTCAGCCCCGGATTTCCATAAAGCTTCGACCAGCCTCCCCGAGGCTGCTGCTTGTAAAGCCGGGGGAAGGAGAGAGGGAGAGAGAGATAGAGAGAGCTAGAGCGAGAGAGAGAGAGAGAGGAGAGGTCGTTCTTTGGTTGTAGTTAACGTTTACGCTACCCCCGGGGGTCCCTTTTTGAAATAACAAAAGCAAACGATCATTGATTTGATATTTGGCAGACTACCATGAAACGTTCGCTGTCGTTATATATGGAGATTGTCAGAATGGATTGGAGAACGAAGACAGCGGTTCACAGTGTGCTTTCTTGCGTTCGATCTTCTCCCCGTTTTTTCCACCCAAAGGATGATTTATGAGACAAGTGGTGTGGGTATGTAACATATCGCGATGTGGGGCTTTCAATGGGCATAGCATGTGATTGAATACCATACAACTCGTAAGGTCTACACGTGACCTCATTCCATTTCCATTCCACTCGCAACAAAGTCAAATTTAACAATACGGATATTTAATGGAATCAGTTTGATGCGTGATTCAAACTATTTCTTCATGATACTTTCCTATGATCGGGCACATTACCTCTTGCCCCCGTAAACTCAACCATGAACTCCTCTGCGTTTCTTTCAACCCCTTAGGTCCCGTCAGAGATGTCAGAGAGCTACCTGTTCCCCGGTCCCCAGCCGGGGTCCGACTCTAAGAGGCTGTGCCGCGACGGAGCCCTCCCCCCGGAGCCCTCCTTCACCGAGGACCTGGGCTCCCCTTACAGCGTCAACATGAGCCTGCTCCTGCCCGACGTCTCCTACCTGCACCCGGGCCTCTGCCGCCCCGTGGCCAGGCCCATCAAGGCCGAGCCCCTGTCCCACTCACTCGTCCCGCCCGGTTGCCAGGGCAACAACGGAGCGGGACACCCCGAGTACCCCGGCGTGTTTGGCGCGGCGGACGCCGGCGCCGGCTTCTTCATCAAGCAGGAGGTTACGTCGGGGGACTTCCAGGACGTGCCCCTCTTCCAGATGTTGAACTCTGATCTGGAACAGCTGGTCCACGGAGCGCAGGTGAACTCAGAGCTGTCCCATCTGAGTCTCCCCCCGGTGGGGGGCGCCCGTCCGGGCCCCGTCCAGGCCGCCGTCAAAGTCAGCGGCGTGACGCCCATACCCACCGGGTACGGCTTCCCCCAGCGCCGCAACGCCGCCCAGCGGCCTTCCTACCTGCCGCCCTCTCCGCCCAGTTCGGAGCCGGCGAGCCCCGACAGGGGGAAAGTGGTCCTCCAGAACCTTTCCCCGCCGCCTTCGTACGAGGCCACCATCGCGTCCAAACTGCCTTTCCAGAGCACCAGCATGGCGCCGGGGGCGATCGGCAGACACAAGATGCCGGAGTTGGGCCCCAGCTCTCGTCTCGCCAGCGTTCAGAGTTCCACCCAGGCCCAGGCCTCGCCAGGGGTCCAGGGGTCACCGGGGGTGGGCCCTCTGTCCCCGGTGCTGCCCCAGTCTTCCCCGGTCAAGCTCACGCGTCGGAATAACCCCGACCTGGAGAGACGACGGATCCACCACTGTGATGTCCCAGGTGAATCTGCCGCACTCTATACACTCTATATGTACAATACGATGTCGTCTGCATACAGCAGCATAGTCGCCGTTGCCTGTTGAGCCCCCGGAGGAATCCGATGGTCAAAGTTCAGTGTGTCCTTAATGACCTTCAACTCTTATTGTTCTACCCTAGGTTGCAAGAAAGTGTACACAAAGTCTTCCCATTTAAAGGCGCACCTACGAACCCACACAGGTGAAGTTTCTTCTACCGACTGAACGCACTATTCTTATTGAGAGTCCCCTGTAATTGGAGGGGTGTCCCTGCATGGTCTTGTTGCCAGGCAGAAGAATGCACTTGGCATGCATGCACAGGAATCCTGTGTGCAGACAGACTGGTCCCATATCTCAAATCACAAAGGGTAGAGGGGGGGGGGGTTCTCCTGATTTATTAGTGATTGTAAAAGTACGTATGTGGGACCAGATTACCTGCCGCATGGAAATCAAGCAAATACGTGGAAAACATGTCTATAACGCAATGCATTGATTTGTATGATATATTGTTTTAATATAATACCATATAAAATGGCTCAAATCCTTTGAGGTCAGAGAAAAAAAAAACGGTCATAGACTATTGTTATACCATGCGGCGTCGAAGATACGTGTAAAATTAACCCATTTCAACCCATGGATACTTGAAACTAACAAACTATCTAACGAGGTCGGCAAAGTCCTTCTCTTTGTATCATCATTTCAGTGTGCCGCTCTTAATAACAGCATTGTTGTTGTGGTGGTGGTGGTGGCGGTGGCGGTTGCAGGGGAGAAGCCGTACGAGTGCTCCTGGGACGGATGCGAGTGGCGCTTCGCCCGCTCTGACGAGCTGACGCGCCACTTCAGGAAGCACACCGGGGCCAAGCCCTTCCAGTGCGCCGTGTGCAACCGGTGTTTCTCGCGCTCGGACCACCTGGCCCTGCACATGAAGAGGCACCAGGGCTGACGTCGCCGCCCGGCCCCCTAACCGCGCGGGGGCCCCGGGCCGGGTTATTTTTGTACTCTTTTTCTGGGGGGGGGGGGGGGGGGGGTCTTCTGTTTCAGTTGGAAATGAAAAATTGATTCAATTTTTGATTTGGAAATCAGACAATTGTAAAACTCGCAATCACTTTCTTTTTTTTTTTTCTTCTTCTTTTTTTTTCCATCTCGCCAGACTTTTTCTTTATGATGTTTTTTGTTGTTGTTGTTGTTGTGTATTTATGTTCCTGTATTTAGGAAAACAGTCAGGTGTCGCTGTGCTATGTATAGATTTGTATGTTTTAGATTTGAGTTTGTTCTCCCTCACATGGTGTGGGACGTTTTTCAGGAAGCCCTGCCAAGCATCTGTGTGTTTTTCAAATCGTCCATCAAAAGGAACAATTACTTATTAGCTGTTGCTGTCCCCTATAGAATAGCTCCATTATGTAGTCATTTGTATTTTGCTTGTTCCAAATTTCAAGAGTTGCTAAGATTTGAAATCGTCTCCAGTGAAAACATTCACATGAGATGAGTCATGTACAAAACATTGTGAACCAACGTCAAACCCAGACTATGTCGTTTTGCAATTGTACATTTGGCACAGACACACGTTGGCACAGATGTTAAATTTAACTCCTGTTCTCTGCTTGTCGTGTGAAGATGAATGTGTTCTCTTGGTGGTAAGGACATTACTTCACCAACCACCAGTCATACCAGTTGAACTTCTACCAAGGAACCCTATTGAATAATAGAGAGATGGGTGGGGTGCCATCACAATGCCTCACTATTCACTTTCTGATGTCAAGATCAGCCTTTTTTCCATGTTTGTTTTTTCATTTCCCTATTCATCTGAGCACTGTGCAAAACTGTTCACACGCCACAATGCTAAATGGAGACCTAGCAAGGTAATGTTTAGTTATGCAAACATACTCTGGACAGATGCATGCTATACCAGGGTTTGCAATGGTTGTGAGGCTCTGGTGTGTGCAAAATTGATTGTTCTGCATTTATTCATATCAGTGTTCACCTGACGCCTGCAGAAATGACACAATAGTGTCGCCTATTGGCCACAGCTTCAACACACTGTGGATTTAAACACTGTTTTTTTTTGTTATTACTATCTTTACACTGAGCACGTTTCTGTAAGTCTTTACATGGCGTTGGGTTTAAATCAATTCTGGAAAGTACATTATCCATTCATACCTACATATAATTAAAGTGCCTTTTTTATTTGAAAACGTAGAATAATGTCAATGTAAATAGGTCAATGCTGAATGACAGAGCTTCCTATTTTGGTAGGAAGCTCTACCAAAAAAGGCAGAGCTTCCTACCAATTGCTGATATATGATCTCTAAGATAGAGCAATTACATTAAAATGCATTTCAATTAGTGACCAAATGTTTTTATAGTTTCAATAATTTCAGATTTCTATCAACATTTTAAATGTATATAAAAGTTATAAGGCTATAGTAGACTCCACTGCCTCCGTCTTGATTAAATTCTTTCAATTTAGCTGAACTACAGTTTTTTTATAGAGGCAGCAGTGGTGAAATATGAGCTCATAACAGCACTATTAGTACATTGGTCTTGATCTGTTGCACTGCCAAGTCAGTATATGAATATTACCAATATTCTTTTTTAATTTTATCTACTCAATCCTTTCAATGTTGCCTGATAACACGCCAAATCTGTATTTAGTGTTACACAATGGGCGCCATGGATAAGGAATATAAATCTATATCCCACGTCAATACCAGCTAATAACAATACGTCTCAATAAAGTCTTGTGTCAAGGGTGATGCTTCATATTTATTTGTGGACGGGTGTGTGGTGCCTTTCTTTGAATAGCCTACAGTTTTGTATTTTATACCTTTGGAACATCATGTTTTACTGCGTTCTATACTACAGTACCGATGTAATACAACAACCTTTTGACCTTGACCCAGTGGTAGAGGCTGGCTTAGATGCTAGATATATGTTCAGACAGCCTTTTACATGACAGCACTTCCTTCAGAACAGATACGGGATACTTCAAGGTAGAAATATATTTGAGGCGTTTCTCTCCGTGCCACAGTTGTTCCAAATCAAATCATTTGTCCTCACTGTGAATGTGATTCTCTGGTAAAGTGGCAGTGAGTCATAGAGGTGAAGTGCCAGCCAAGCCTTCTGTAACAACCACAGAAGAATCTGTTCCATCTTGTCTGAGGAGCAGGAAACTGTCCTTTCTATTGCTTAAGTGATCTGCTACCGGATCGTGTTTTAGTTGCTTTGAGGTTAGTTTTGATTATGGACTAAATGGAAACCACACGCTTTCCGGCTTCACCCCCAGTTCACAACAGGAGGATTTTGATAATAATCATATCTTTTCCCATCTTTTTACCATGTACCACTTTCCCAAACTTGATAATAACACAAAAGGGAACAGTACAAATGTCACAACTGTTTGATAAGAATGCTTTTTTTTTATACTTAAAGTTGAAGTGTCTAGGATTTAGTGGCGTCTAGGGGAATAGCAATTGAAAACATCCGGGCCAGAAGTCAGGGGCGATTCTAGGTTCTGACTTGGGGCGCGGGGGGGGGGGGGGTATTGAAGATTTTGAACATCGTAGATTTGAGGACGAAACGATAGGGTGGGCTAAGGCAAGCTAGACCAAAAAAGGTCTAGCTTCGACACTTATTTACATCATTATTACGGTGGTTTTTTTTTTTCATTTGATGGCACAGAGATCTGGGGCTATTCCCAAAAGATCTGGGGCTATGGCCCCAAATGCCCAGGGCTAACGATGCACCTGGTGGCGTCTAGTGGAGTCTCCCTTTCCAACAACATCAGAGAAACTAAGGTAGTTTGTACTGGCCTGTAAGGTGCCCATAGTGACTTCAAAAATGATCTTGTCATCCTCAACAGCTTTCAGTGGCCATGTGTCAAGTCCTTGGTAGGTTTCTAAATTAAATTAAGTCTGTAAAACTATAGGTCACAGTTTACCAGTAATCTACCGATTATGATCAAACATTTGAAAGGCGTCCTCTCTAGAGGTGTTTGTCCATTCTTGGCTACTGCAGAAACATGGAAACATGACACGATGACAGGCTACGTGGAAGAGGACCTGCTCCCTTTGTAGCTACAAAGGGCTGGAAAACAGCAATTCTTATCGTCATATTATGACACACAACTTAAAACACACTCGTGCATATCACACACCATCTCTGCAAAGATGGATGCAACGGAATTCTACACCATGCACACGTTGATGCAGAATGAGGACAATGGTCACGACGACCGTACATTTGCACGTGGCAATCAAGCCGCCCCTGGGGTGTCAGCCGGGCAACAATCCGCGGCCCTCTGATTGCTGGAGTAAACAGTGGAGGGCCAGAGATGCTTGGCCGCGCTCCATGTGAACGGCGTGTACCCTGAGAGTGCGTAGTACTCAGAAAGCCATTCATATCTATATGCAGAGATCACTTGCCACGGCTTTCCCTAATACTGAGATTAGGTTTCAGAATGCCACCGAACGACTGGTGCTGCGCTCAAATGTCTAATGGGACACCAAAACCACATTCCATTCAAGCCCACAGTCATGCGTGTCCCTCTTAGCCCCATGCCAGGGCCTTACATGCAAAACACGTCTTCATCAGCCGCCATGCCTCCATTCATATGAATATACATGTGTATGTTTGAACTCATTTTTTTTTTAATTTCACAGCTCCATCCATATGAAAAATACAGAGAAAAGAGCAAAAGGAACACTGACTGGATATCTAAACAACCGTTGGATAAAGGAAGAAGAAATAAAAACAAGGTAGAAAGACAACTGTTCTTAAACTTTCTGAAAAAAGTTGAATTAAAAACGTTTTCTTTTGCAGATGTGGAATTCCATGAGCAGAATCTCCCTTTTGAAGCGTTGCTGAGCAGTATCACAATTTTTTTTCTTTACGGCAAGAGTGAAAATATTTGAATATATCTACAATACACTCACTTTACATAAATACAGGAACAACAATTACTGTACGTAATATCAGCAAACTCGAAAAACAAAGGCATTGGTTTCACTACTTCAATTTTTTTTATCGGCAGAAATAAATTGCAGATGATACAGATTACGAAAATAGATATTGAAACCCATAAAGATGTTTTTTGTCGCAAAAGGAGCCACTCCATTGTATTGTAATATTTGTCCACAGCGTTCGGCAGAACTATGTTCCTCCCCATCAGAATCACTGTGCCCAATTTTAATAAAAACATCCCATAATGAATAATCCTCCTCAATTCTTGTTCCCCTTGTAAAGACTGACTTACTGCAAGCAAAAAACACAGGCTTATGGACAACATATGAAAAAGAGGGGTGTGTGTGTGTGTGTGTGTGGGAGGGGGGGAGGGGGGGGGGGGGGGGGTCGCATTCAAAATGATGACATAAGGCTCAGTGCGGGAGGGAGTTAAACATTAGAGGTCAGATTTGCATAACGGCGTCTGTGCTTTTACAAAATTTACGGTATCGTTTCTCAGCAATTTCTTCACTTGAACACACCTCAAGTGCATTTTTATAAATTAAAACTCTGCACAGAGCAGTCGATATTACAAGGTTGTGATATGAGGCACTATTAATTGTTATTGCATAACTTTGACCCTGGTTGCCGTAACAAAATTATGCTTCAAAAATGAGAAAAAGGACAAGTTGAAGGAAAATACAATACACATTGTCCTGTTGACACACTCATCGCCATCTTCAAGTCAATTCTACGCTTTTAAAAAAATATTGTTGGATTAAGGCATGCAAAGTTATACTGAATACAATATAATATGTGTTATTGATAGGTGACAAATCCATATAATTTATTGTCTAGGTATGGCAAAAAAAAACTAAACAGGACAGGGAATTAAGTACCATGATATGGTCATCAAATACAGATATTTAGATAAATTATAGCGGGCACTGATTCAGCCTTGGGAAATAATGATTTAAGCATGAACTTAATAAATCACAAACCAATCGAGACATAACATACATCATAACATCATATAGGATCATTTACAGAATGCTTTCGTAAATACCATTAGCCCCATTTCACTGTGTATCAAATTAGATAAATTACGGTCTCTGAAAAAGACTTTACATGTATAAATGTATTTCCTGTATCTACTAATCAAAAGCCCTATTCTTCCAATGTATATACAGCCTGTAGAACTTGGTAATAAGATTTATTTTCACTGTCACATATATTACAACATTTCAAAAATCATTTTTTTACAGAAAATAGTTATATGCAATGACGAAGTACCCCTCGGCCATTAAAGTTTTTCGTCTTTTTAAGGTTTTTTTCTTACACAGTAAACAATGGTAAAATAGAATGGTGATTATTTGTGGATAAATTGCCATCTGAAATAAAATATTTTTTTAAATGATACTAATAAACAAACAAGGTGCTGATATGCTTTTGCCAAAATAATAATGCAATACAACTGGGCGTAATCACATGTGCACAAACAATCTACATAAATATGACATAAGGACATTACAATTCTTAATTGATACCAAAGGGGAGATGTGGCATACTTTGGATGCATGTGTGTGTAACTGAGCTGCTGGAATTTCATTGCATGTGTGTGTGTGTGTCTGTGTGTGAGTGTGTGTGCATGTCTCTATGTGTGTACATGTGTGTGTGTGTGTGTGTGTGTGTGTGTGTGTGTGTGTGGGTGTGTGTGTGTGTGTGTGTGTGTGTGTGTGTGTGTGTGTGTGTGTGTGTGTGCATGTGGGTTTGAAGTGCTTTTATCAAATAAGTTCACATTAACATTTACTGGCTTTCATTCCAAAACATGCACTAAGCTGTTTCGGCATTTTGTTAATTTATTAGTTCTGGGGAATTCTTTCTGGAGAATGAAAAACATAAAAATTAAGGACATGTTTGCATTTTCATTTTAAAAATACTTTTTTCCTTTCTCGAAAGTTTCCTGCTTTGAGTCTTCTTTTCAGATATCCTATACTCAGTCATCATACATGGTGTGCTTGCTTGTGCCTTGTGGATGCACACGCATTTTCGAAGGTAAAGTAAATTATATTTTCTCTAAGAACCAAATGTCAAGACAGATTGGATCATCTCATTTCAATTTCAAGTGCTATTCACATTATCCGTCGTTTCGTTGTCGCGTCGCCGTGGCGGCTGATCTGCGGTGCTTGGTTGGGGGAACCCGAAGGGTGGACAGACACGCCGGTACTACAGGTACATGTGCTTTTGTCTCACGAGGTGGCACAGCTAAGAAAAGACATCGACTGATGGCAAACCCTCCTGGAGGGTTTGCCACACAACAAAAGAGGAACAGGTGGCCCGGCTCCTGGCGGCCACGTTCAGAATGTATTGCTCTTCTAATATTGTACCGCAGGAAACCACATTTTGTCCCTGTTAACACTGTAGACCCACCGAGGAGGTGCACGACGTACACGCTAAGGTGTGTCGAAGCCGGCTGAAAAAACACGGCACCCGTTGAAAACCATCAGTGAGCATTGAGTCTGTAAGGTGCCATTTTGTTTTGGGTTTTTGTTTTGTCTTCTCGTGGTGTGGCCGGTTTACAAGGGCTAACATTGTGACGGTCGCTGATTATTTCATCGTTTCGATGCACGCAATGGTTTAATCTTTCCTTGTCGAACATAAATCAGGCATTTTATTTAAAAAAAAGGTAATAAATGAAACACAAAATAAAATTTCACTTTG
>JAXIVH010001317.1:0-10000 GCA_036785325.1 Urophycis tenuis
AGCCACACCCCACCCTGCACCCAGCACCCCCCCCCCCCCCCCCCCCCCTCCACATTCAGTTTATTCACCAAATCCTTTTCTTAAGCTCTGGCCTCATTAAATTATGCTGACCATGTGGGCCCTCTCTCTGCCACTGAACCCCACCCTACCTCCCAGCACCAACACAAACGCAGTGGGTGTTGCTTGGTGTTGCTTTCTCTGTCACTATGAATCGTGCGTTCATTGTTCTTTGTGTTCTGTGTCTGATGAGGGCCGGAGGGTTTCGTTTTGAAATGTGGTCCAAATAGACCCAGGTGTAGGTATAGTGCACTGCACCTTTACCGACGAAAGAGACAACACAGCCTCGGATGGGGACGACCATTTTGTTTTGTCGATGTGGTGCCTCTGAGAGTAGGAAATAATGATTTGTACGTGGAAATAAAAATGACTATATAGCTACTGTTTACCAACCTGAGGGGATTCCACTCAGTTCTACATTCCACTCAGTTCTACATCTTCGTTATCAGATCTTCAGGTATATGTACATGTACATGGAGTGGAACCAAAGTGTATCAACATTTGTCTGATCTTTTTTCGAGTGAATGGAGCATGGTTTGCATGCAATGGTGTTCAGTGATTACACGTCATACACACACACACACACACACACACACACACACAAACACAGCAACCGACCACACCACATAACCACTTGAAGAATGAAGAATGCTATGGACATTCCCAGCAGCACATGGATCACTTCCTCTGTGGTGGCTTCAGAAAGCCGTAGATCAAACAAGTTTATCAACTTGCGCAGACTCTGTGGCCTCGTCGTGCTCCAGAGTGTAAATATCACAGGGGCTAATTTACATGACATCACTGGGACGTCTCCGAAATGTGTTTGGACAGGCGTGCTGCTTCACTCCGTTCCACCGCTTTTGTGTTCCCTAAGTAAATCTGTTTAAGCCATGACCGACTGGTGGATTCAACACAGCCACTCCTGGTGCTGTATTGACTAAAACAAATTCTGGGTTGGGCATTGTAACGGCACATGGTCAAACGGGATCTCACTGGCAGTGGCCAACTCCGGCTCCGCTACACACACGCACATGCACACACGTACACGCACACACACACGCACACGCGCACACGCAGGCTAAAAGGTTCTTGGCTCTAGAGCCATGGCAATGTCACTACACTTCCCCCCTTAACCAAATTGTAATTCGGAATGGGCCCTTTTATTCTTCACAACCCCCCCCGCCCCCCCACTGAATAATGGAAATTAATCATTATATGTACATAGTAGGCCAACGTACGCATGTTCCGTGCGTGAGTTAAAAACTCACACACCACACAAACACAGTCAATAGCCGATATGTGTGTTTGTGGTTGCATGTCAAAGCAGATATGAGTCATTGTTGTCTTACATTTTAAACTGGCGTTTCCCGATCACGCCGAGCTTTTCTTGCTTCTGTTTGTCGTGTTGGCAGCTGTACAGAAGAAGTCACGTCAGATAGGGAGGGAAGTTTACGCTGTTGTGGGTTTTTTTTTTTCAATGTCAAATGAAAACCACCTGCGTATGGACGCCAAATACACGGGGCGCGCAAGAGAGATTTACGCGCGTTTTACGCACACGCGTTCACACCGATTTAATGTCAAAATACGTCATTGAGCTTATTTAGGAATGCTTGACGTCAGTTTCTTTTCAACACTTAGTACGACCTGGCCCGAGGGGGCAGCGACGTGTGTTATGCAAGTTGCATTGTCATTGTTATGAAGCTATCTGTGAACTAATCGCCTTTCTGTCTTCACCTCATCCTACCTCATTCGCATGCATACCGCGAGGCATACCGATGCCGGGAAAGCGATGCAAATTCTTCCTTGTCGGTGAAAATAGAGAGAAATTACCCCCTCCAATGGGCCACAGCAGATCACTGAGTTGAAAAGAACCAAAGGCACATGCATTGGCTTGTTCAACATTCCTACAACTGTCTACCTCAGTTAGTTAGTCGGTTCGTTGGTTAGTTAGTTAGTTAGTTAGTTAGTTAGTTAGTTAGTTAGTTAGTTAGTTAGTTAGTTAATTAATTAGTTATAGTGCAATACTTGGCCAAACAAAGACTATAAAAATAAGTGATATATTGTTTTTTTTTATGATGATAGCCAATTTGAATGTTGACAAAGCAGAAACCTTTGGCACAATGTTCCTGTGATTCACTTTCCTTTCCAAAAGTATTACCGTGAGTGACTGGACCCCAAAGCCATTTCCCCAGAAATATATAACTTTCCCCATTCTCACTGTAGCACTCAGTGGTGTTGCTCAGTGCTGCCCATAAGCACGCTAGCCTACTTAATAACAGAACTGGGTTCAGTGCGTCTAAACCATCGTCTAAATCCATTGTGTGGGGTCTGTTTTGCAGGCCCAGCAGCTCCACAGTACTCTGTATGACCACAAAGAGTAAACAAAGTCAAATTACAACTGTGCTGGGGGCTTATGGGTTGCCATCCCCTCCCAGTTTTTTTTTTCCTGGATCGCTCTGGATTCCCGGGTTGTCTCTACGGAAAGTGTATCTATGTGTTGCTCTCTGTAGTGTACTTACCTACGGGGGACGCAGTCATCCTATAGCACGCAACCGTTTTACAGGGACATGGGACCGCTGCTTCGCTGAATGCGGGCTATACAGTCATAAAGGTGCACCGTTACACTCATTACTCTGTTTTTTTTTTTTCTTTCCCCCCTCTTTGTCTGAGTACACAATCATCCATCGTCGACACTAAATCAGAGCGGTGTATTTTTGTCCTACAATAATACTGTCACTTCCACTCCATTCATCAGAAATCTCCACGCAAAGGAAACAATTCCTGCGCAGTAGTTACAGCTTCATTGCACTCGTTTAGGTTGTCGAGCAAATGAAGAATGTTAGAAAGATCCAGGGCCTTGGAGCGAATGACTAATTACTTGTAACTCATAACGATTTATATGAGCCCAATCCGTTTCTTCCATCTATCACGACTGGCCTCTTCATGCAGCTCTGTGCGAAGAAGCATCAGCCATGATTGTTTGAGGAGAAGACAGTTTGTACTTAAGATGGCCACACGCGTCGCTATGGCAGCACGCACAGTGAATAAATCCCCCGCCAAACATCTCCATTACAAAGCATTGTTGTAAGTCGGAATTGAATCTGTTTTGAGAAAGAATTGTTCCCAAAAAATACGACAATATCCTTCTGAATGCATACAATTCGGAACTGAAAAAAAAGGCAACTATATATATATGCGCTCTGGGAAATAAATGCAACCCAAGTGACATCATGTGGTTGACTCTAAATGGCCCAGGGCCATCAGAAATCATATGTGTCAAGCCCATCAAGGTTGAAACTTTTCTCCAACAGCACATTGCAGGGACATGTTTACTGGCCCTGAAAGGAAAATAAATCTAATTGTGTGTGTGTGTGTGTGTGTGTGTGTGTGTGTGTGTGTGTGTGTGTGTGTGTGTGTGTGTGTGTGTGTGTGTGTGTGTGTGTGATTTCCCCAGGTCCTACTCAAACAGATCCTGATATCTGTGCCAATTGCAACATTGAACTATTTCTATGAGATAGTAGGGCAGCCATGTGAATCATTTAAATTAAAAGGAGCTTTGTTGGTTGTCAGGAAAGAGGAAAAGGAAACAAGATGAGAGTTAACTTATTTTTCAAACGCATTTTGCACCTGCATTATGAATTCCCTTTCTGACTACCTGTAACTTTCTTTATTAGATTTAAAAAAAATGTTTGAAGGGTGGATAATAATAATAATAATAACTTGGACTTATATAGCGCCTTTAAAGTATACAAGGTCGCTTTACAAAAAGTGTGGAGGGGGGGCAAAAAAGGGGGGGGGCAGGGGGGTTAGGGATCAAAGGACTTAGTGCAGAGAAATGTTTTGAGGTGCTTTTGAACATGGGTAGGGATGAGGCAGAGCGGATGTGGAGTGGAGACTGTTTCCAGTTTGTTGGAGCATAGGCAGAGGATGGGTTCTTAGTCTTTACAGACAGCAGGTTGATAATCTCCACATCATTTTTAAGTTTTTTAAGTGACGGCTATACAGTGAAAAGGTGAATGTTG
Source organism: Urophycis tenuis (assembly GCA_036785325.1). Taxonomy (NCBI): domain Eukaryota; kingdom Metazoa; phylum Chordata; class Actinopteri; order Gadiformes; family Phycidae; genus Urophycis; species Urophycis tenuis. The sequence goes on from JAXIVH010001317.1 coordinate 4,080, forward strand.
TGCGGCTTTGAACCAACAGGCTACCACACTCAAGCACTCACTGGAGCCACACACAGACCTCTGAGACTCTCTAGGAATATCTGGTTTGTTTTAGTGTAAACCTAAACAAAGCAAAACTAAACAGGAAATATGCATAACAAAACACATATTCATATTCTGTTTCAGAATACATCTGGATGTGGTTGTTGGTCAATAATAAAACAAACTATCAGAAGTTATTTAGACAGTTACCATAGTAACACTGCTCTGCTGGGCTCTTCCCAGATCCTCTTAGATACTGTAATTTCATGGTGGGGTACAGCCCTAGTGAAATGCTAAACAATGTCAACCTCTGCAAGGACAAATACTATTGATGTTTATTGAAGCAGCCTTCTCGCAACACTACTATGATGAATTATGCATTTAATCAATACATGATATGGGCTGTGCCTTTGCAATACAGGGATATGCAGTGCAATAATAGGCCTATGTTGTTACATTATTAACCTCTTGCTTTTAGTTGGCAGATGTGCATGTACTGTGGGGGAGTAAGGTCTTCCAAGGCAGAGAGGTAGATGCTGGCTGAGTAAACGGTTTCTCCCACCCTTCTGACCTTGGTTAAAAAAAGAAAAAGATATAATTGGATATTTGGGATGATTATATCAAGACACATTAATCGAATAACACAGCAAAATAAAAGATTTAAAAAAAAAAAGATAGTTGTTTTTTTTGTCACAACAATTTGTATTCAACATGATGTGCACATGGATGGACCATGGATGTAATAAAAGAACAAGGCTTGGTTGGACAGATCGACAGCATCCTGCCAAACACCCACCAAGAGGAGAACTCGTGTACCGGATGCTTCCTTTGTTGACTTTCCGCTCCGGAGTTTTGTTTTGGTGGGATATTACTGGCGCACTGCGAGCAGCGCATGGCTCCCAATTTAGCCGGCAGCAGCAGCAGCAACAGTAGTAGTAGTAGTAGTAGCAATGGTGTTCCATGAGGTGGTGGACCAGAGCTCACTCTTTTCGACTAAGGACGTTGTGAAAGACGCCGGCGCCGCCATGGCAGGAGTCTTCGACATTGATTTGGATCAACCGGACGAGAACGCGTCTGACGACGAGCTTCAGGATGAGGAGGTGAGCTTGGCTGAGCACTACGCTGGTTGATGCTGTTAGCATGTAGCAAAGCACGCCGTCTCACAGAAAGGGCCCGAGTGCTACGTGCCGAAGCTAGCAGATGCTACACCTATTGTAAAGCACAACGGAGCGATGGTTCAGCGGTGCCGGTGTGAGCGTCCGCTCCCAGAACCCGATCTCTGCCATATTATCCAGTGGTATCGTAGCCATCACTGTACTGTGGACAGGGCGTGGGATGCCCACACGACCTAGGTTATGAATATTAAAGCCAATAAAGTTAGTTATAGAGTTGGCCCAATAGTTAGCAGATTGGGCTAAACTATAAGGAGAAGGAGTATCGGTTTGTGTAGGATCTACCTGTGATGATATATATCGCTTCTTCTTTATAATGACTTCCTATTTGTATGCCATTGTTAACCCTGATTTGATTAGGAGGCTAAATAAATCGAAACGCCGCTTTTTAGCCGGATGAAAAGAAGTGGCAACTTCCCAATACAGCAATCTGATGCATTTCTGCTTTATTTTTTTTTATTCCAGGTTCAGCTCACTGAAAGCATGGAGCAGTGTAGTGGGTTTGAATTGTGGAGTACTTGTTTGCAACAGTTGCAACCACTGGTGAAAATGTCAACACCCGTATTGTGTGTCACACCTGAATACAGCGCCGTGGGCCCTGTGCGTGCAGCCTATGGAGCCGACATTAAGTACACGTTTGGAGTTTATGGGTGTTCGTTTTGTCTTTTCTTTCAGTAATGTGGACGGATGTGAGAAGTTTGAGATCTCGGAGAACATCGTCAACAAGGGTCCGGAGCCCATCAAGCCAGAGTGCTTTGAATTACTGAGGGTTTTAGGAAAGGGCGGCTATGGAAAGGTGAATTTAAACACATTTTAATTTTAGTTTAATAAAAAGAAATGTATATCCTTGTTGTTTGTAATGTTAATGATGTGTTACATTCTTTGTTTCTCTAATTATAGTTAATATTTAGATATTTATAACTATTTATCTTAACTACCCATCTATGTCTATCTTACTCCATTATATTATATTAGAGTTGGACAAAAGAAAAGCAACTAGAGTTGGACAAAAGAAAAGCAAATAGTTCTTTGTTTAACTAATACAAATTGGGGAAAACACTGGTTGAAATTGTGGTTAATTGAGTCAAGAGTTCTAGGTGTCAAACTGACTGAAATACTAGCCCATCACAAAGTATCAACTGAATTTACCCTACAGTACTTTCTACAGGTGCAATTCAATGCATGTTATCGTGACTGTAGAAGTGAAGTTGCTTTAGCCCCTAATGCTTTGGAATTACAGGTCTTCCAAGTTCGCAAGGTGGCAGGTGCCAATTCAGGAAAAATATTTGCCATGAAAGTCTTGAAAAAGGTAAGCTGTCCAAGAAGTACTAAAGGCCACTGGTGTAACCGTTTTTTTTTGGTTGTGTATGAGTTTTCTTGTTTTTTTTTCCCACGGTTTAATGCAGACCGTTTAATGCATTGTCATTGTTACATGAGGGATAATCACGGGGCTCAAAACCATTGCACTTCCAGAGTGAACCTCCAGAGGGCGGCCTCTCTGATTTCACCTCCACTCTCTCGTTTACGCAGGTGCTGGTTTCTGTCTCGGTTAATTGTAATGAAAGAAACCCGACATTGTCGAGCAACAATGTGAAAAGGAATAATAACCTTTTGAAGGTGTTTGAAAATTTCAACAAAAAAAAAAAAGACAATTTGCAACGAAAAACGGTTTAGTATACAAATGTATTATGACCATTATGCAAATATATTTGTCAGTAGAATGGTTTTCATTAGGGACCCCGTTGGCCTTCCCAGAAAGGGTATGGTAAAGGTTTGTATAATCACCTTAACGGCCGGGGAATACCGCTGCCTATCCTGCATCTGTAACTGGTGTTTGGAAGCGCCAGCCAGATTTCAGACTCTTGCATCAAATCCAAAAGAGCTTCACTTGGCATGGTGGATTCACATTAACATTGCTTAAACAATGTGGGGGGGGGGGAAAGGTAACATTGAAAGATAAAGTACAGAAGCACAATCTCTGTCTCTCCTTCGCCTGGCTGCCCGCAGGCCATGATCGTGCGCAACGCAAAGGACACGGCTCACACCAAAGCAGAGAGGAACATTCTGGAAGAGGTCAAGCATCCGTTCATCGTGGACCTCATCTATGCCTTCCAGACCGGCGGCAAGCTGTACCTGATCCTGGAGTACCTCAGCGGTGAGGCCGCACACAGACACACACAGAAACACACGCACACACACACACACACACACAGACACACACACACACACACACACACACGCAGTGTTTATCTTTCACAAAGGAATTCTGTGTCGGTGGCTCGGATTTCACCAGCTTCTTCTGACCAAAGTGAGTGAGGATGGGTGTTTTGGTGTTTGCTCATAAAACAAAAGAAGTCAAAGAATGTACATCTAGCCTTTTAACAAGGCTGCCCTGGGTTGTTGTTTATATATATATATATATATATATATATATATATTTTTTTTTTACAGCATTGTAGTCATTTAGCAGCACATTCTGGTCCCAAAGCGACTTCAAAGTAAATAGAAACAAGAAGCGAGCATTTAGCAGTAAGCCGTCTCGCCCAAGGATGCCTACCGCCTACCTCCCCTTTTTTTTTCCTGTCTTGGCCTAATTTCTAATGCCATTCCGTGCAACACTCCAACACAGAGAATTCACAGTTGAAAAACTCTGGGTCACGGTCCATTTCGCGGTGGCTCGCGGCCCGCCAACGCCCTGGACACTGTGACAGGGTCACCCGCTCCGGTGTGCTCCAGTTTTCTGAGTGTGCGGTCGGGTCCCGCAGACTCACTTAAATTGTCTTCAGGCTCCCGGAGATGAAAGGGCATACGAACCCCCCCACCACCCCCCACTGAACCCCCGTGCTTCATAAAACGTCTTTGACGGCCATTTTCCATGTGGTTTGTTGCAGGCGGGGAGCTGTTCATGCAGCTGGAGCGAGAGGGGATCTTCATGGAAGACACGGCGTGGTAGGACACGCTGTGATGTCACGCCAGCGCTCTGCTGGACAGCTGTTGTTAGCGTTTCCACTTCATACCACGGTGTCTTCTTCTACACAGACGACGCGAGAAAAAAAAAAAAAAAAAAAAAGTCCTGGAAAAATGTGTTTTGGAGTTCACTGTTTCCACACGTGACCCTGGTGTGTGTGTGTGTGTGTGTGTGTGTGTGTGTGTGTGTGTGTGTGTGTGTGTGTGTGTGTGTGTGTGTGTGTGTGTGTGTGTGTGTGTGTGTGTGTGTGTGTGTGTGTGTGTGTGTGTGTGCGCGCGCGGCAGTAATGGTTATCATACATCTTGCCCAAAGTTTCAACATTCTCCACAGTTCACCTTCGTAGTGCTGTACTCCACACATCCATTTTGTTTTTTTCATTTCACACAGCTTACGTCATACAGTATCGCGTCCTTGGACAGACACACAAGTGTTGAAAGAATGAAAACGTATCAACACATTTCCCCCCCCCCCCCCCGTCTGAATCCATTTGTTCTGAGAGAGCGGCCTTTTGGGTCACAGCACCGCCGAAGACGGCCCCGACCAAAACCACTTCTATTCTGTTTATTTATTGACTCAACAGCTTCTACTTGGCCGAGATCTCCATGGCACTGGGCCACCTGCACCAGAAGGGGATCATCTACCGGGACCTCAAGCCGGAGAACATCATGCTCAACAACAAAGGTGCGTCACCAGTCGGGCAAAACAGAATAATCGCGGAGCAAGGGGGAAAAAAAAGTCAGTCATAATGAAACTTTGTGGTTGTATCGCCAACGCCATCGTCCTCTCTTCGCTCCCCTCAGGTCACGTGAAGTTGACGGACTTCGGCCTGTGCAAGGAGTCCATCCACGACGGCACGGTCACGCACACCTTCTGCGGCACGATAGAGTACATGTACGTGTTATCGATTTTAATCCTTCACCCCTTTAACTTATTTATAGTTTGGTTTTCCCCCGTCACCTCTTTACTAACCACATTTCTGAACCGACCCACTTAGCCCACTTGAATCCCCGCCATGCATTTGACTTGATTTGACATTTGACATCACCCCATTTGACATTTGACATCACATGACCATGACTCTCTTGGTCTTCTCCTCCTGCTCCTCCTGCTCCTCCTGCCCCAGGGCCCCGGAGATCCTGACGCGGAGCGGCCACAACCGGGCGGTGGACTGGTGGAGTCTGGGGGCTCTCATGTATGACATGCTCACCGGCGCGGTACGTACACCTGCTGCCAGGGGGAATGAGGTTTATAACACGTGTATTATCATAGTGTTAATGGTACGTACACCTGCTGCCAGGGGGAATGAGGTTTATAACACGTGTATTATCATTGTGTTGATGGTACGTACACCTGCTGCCAGGGGGAATGAGGTTTATAACACCTGTATTATCATTGTGTTGATGGTACGTACACCTGCTGCCAGGGGGAATGAGGTTTATAACACGTGTATTATCATTGTGTTGATGGTACGTACACCTGCTGCCAGGAGGAATGAGGTTTATAACACGTGTATTATCATCGTGTTAATGGTACGTACACCTGCTGCCAAGAGGAATGAGGTTTATAACACGTGTATTATCATTGTGTTGATGGTACGTACACCTGCTGCCAGGGGGAATGAGGTTTATAACACGTGTATTATCATAGTGTTAATGGTACGTACACCTGCTGCCAGGAGGAATGAGGTTTATAACACGTGTATTATCATTGTGTTAATGGTACGTACACCTGCTGCCAGGAGGAATGAGGTTTATAACACG
>JAXIVH010001317.1:15000-26744 GCA_036785325.1 Urophycis tenuis
GGCACCCCCTGGTGTCGTACCGTGATATACATACATACTGTAACCGTGATATACATACATACTGTAACCGTGATCATTTTCATTGATCACCGTGATTGATCACCGCCTGTTTTGGAGAACAGCGTCTGCTAGATAACCCAAATGACAAATACACACTCTGACCTCTGACCTTTCCCCCCCCCCCCTGTCCCGTCGCCCACCCACACACAGCCCCGTCAAGTTTGCCAACGGCGACATCTGGCCCCGGGGCCCACCGCTGTCCGTCCCCCCGCCGCTGCTGTCGGCCCGCGGGCTCGCGGGGGCGGCGGCCGGCGTGGAGCGCATGGACGTGGGCGGCGGCCCGGAGCCCTCGGCGCCGCTGCCCATCCGGCGGCCGGCCAGCTTCGGCTGCACCACGCCGTTCAAGAAGCAGGCCTACCCCATGAACTCCAAACGGCCCGAACACCTCCGCATGAACTTATGACATTAGCTAAGCTAATGTGTTAGCTTATCGCCCCCCCGTCAGACCTTAGCACTCCTCTAATGGCCCCCTTCTTCCACCTTTATGTTTTTCGTTTTGTGTTTGTTTGAACGGTTTGAGCGGTTGATTGGCCGCTGTGGATACAGCACCAATCACCAGCCAGCTTCTCTTTCGGGGGGAGGGCCCGCCCCCGCCCCCGCCCTCCCCGGTTCAACACTCCCTTCTTATTGGCCGATCTCGGTTCACCCGGACTTCGCAGGTAACCCAATGGAAAAACCATTTGCAAAAGTTGGACCAGCCAGGGGAGCGTCGCGCCCTCCTGACGAAGCCCGCTCATTGGGCCAGGGTTATCTGCCGTGAGAGCCAATGAGAGTGACTTATTCGTTTCCAGCTTGCTGTGCAGGCTTACTGCTGTCTCTATAACTGGTGCTATTACTTCAAAACCACAGTGTTGGAACCCTGAGTGTATTCTAAGGTCGCTAGGTAATCTGTCACGCTGACCTCACGTGAACGCCGCCGTTAGAAGGCTTTGACAGAAGCGGTGGCTCGTTTAGGATCAATCCTCGTCGGTGGGTGAACATTGACAATTCCTCAACGAATGTGTGTGCCCCTTGTGTTTTTCAATCTTCCATCCCGTAATGCCTCTGTGTTGGGGAAATCACATTGCCTTTTTATAAAGCCTGGACACTTGAACACACACACACAGCAGGTGGGACGAGTGGGGAGGGCATTGTCTGAAAAGCAGCTCTGGAAAAAAAAAAAGGCTGACGGGATATCAGAGCTGAAAGCGCCAGTCCCGCCCCGAGTCGATGTAGAAATGTTGCCTTTATGCACCACTGGCCCAACTCAATGCTGTCCCCAGAAGTCCTCAGTGGAAGTCATGTGGAAGTTGAACTCATGCTAGTGGTGAATGTAAACCCACTTTAAAATGCCTTTACCCCCCCCCCCCCTTCTTTTTTGGTGTCGCTTGCCCGCACATGGCGATAGAAACTAAAACAATTATGTTTTTTTTTTTTTTTTAATGTTTGAATGCTTACATCAAGTAACGAGAACCATTGCGTTTTGTGTTTTTGCGGTGTGCCTGATTGCTCCATGGATGCCGACTGTGCATTACATTTACGGGCGGCTCGGCGGACGGGGGGAACCAGTCCTAGGGAGGACTGCGCGCCGGTCTTGCCAAACCCGGTTGGGAGTGCATGTATTTATAAAACTGTTAACATAGTTTTTTGAAGCTGCTATTTGAGACTCTGGGGTCGAGCCCAAAACTACAGATGATCCGAGATGCAAATTAGGTGATTGCAAGGTCGCTTTAAAGAAGTGATGCTGTTTTAACCTTTGGTTAGAGCGTGGAGGGGGAAGTAACCTGCTCACATTTGTATTTGTTCCATTCAAATGGCTGTTTTGATTGACTGACCAAAAGCACTGTATTAAAAAGTTTTTATTTTATTTTTTTATCATTGGTACTGTTTAAACTGCTACTACTTGCCTCTGGTCAGCAGCGCTAAATGGCTGTGACCATGTAACATAATTTACTCACCAGTCTTGATTCTGTCCATCATTCCTTTTGAAATTTTGAGCTAAGTTTATTGTTTTGGGTTTGAGAGAAAGTCCAAAAGTCCAAGAGTGGAAAAATGCCTTCAGCTTTTAATTAACCGACAGGTTCCACCAACCTAGTTACTTTTTTTATAGGGTTACATTTTTTTCTTTTTTGTTTGTTTTCTTTTTCTCATTAGACACTTTACGTTGTCACATCTCATTAATAACGAATATATATTCATAGGCTTGGTTTCAGTACATTACTTAGTTCCACTATGCAAACAATGTCGATAGTATGCTATGATAGTACAGAATGTTTACAAATCTGCTAAAAGGCTCTATTTATGTTCCTTTATATTGTCATACAAATAATTGTATTATTTTTGTCAATGTAATGAAACTTCAAGTGCAGCTTTTTATTTCAAAATTTTGGACACTGTCTTGATTATGTTATTATTTAATGTACATTCAAATAACTTTTTAATAAAATCTTTGATTTCAAGTTGCCTTAACAATAGATAGATAGAAGTTAATTTATAACAGGGTCAAAAAAAGTGAAAAAGCGAAACCTATTCAAGAGCATTGAATACAAAGTGGAAATAATGTGCTTTTTCGGTGCAGTGTATCTGAATGGCTCCATAGTTAATTGTGAGTTGTTCTGTGTATTCAGAGTGCTTTACGGTTGTACACAATGTGTATACACTGTGGTCCAGTAGTTGAGTTGAAAGTGTTCTGGTGTCATGCATTTTCAGTTGCCACCAAAGTACAATGTCTACAGAGAGCCATTTACATGACAAATTGAAGATGACAAATTGTTGTTATTGATGAAGGCGGTTAAAGTTTGATGCTTTCACTACTGCTCTGTGACATGGGGTAAATGTTAATTTGCATCATGTACATAACAAATAAAACGGAAAAGTTGAAGCCCTTATTTTCAAATTTGAATTGAGCGCTCCCTAGCTGTGAGAATGTACATTGAGAATGTTCTGGCCTGACTAGTTAAGAAGCTTTTATCTTACTCTACGTACCATCAGTCATATCAATGAGGTTTACCCGATTTGGAAAGTGATGCTTCTACTGCTAAAACGCACAAAAATATGAAATAACCTAATTTGAAGCCAAAGTCAAAACTTCTAAAGTGCATACAGGAAAGTCCACCTGCACACAAAAAAATACCATTATGGAAAGACCATGTTGCAGATTTATTAATACTCATTCCTGTCCATAAAGGCACAAAAAGCCCATTAAATATATTTGGATAACGAAGCATTTAACAAGATTTTCTAAAGAAGGCCTATGTAAAACACCTACTTTTTTTTACAACTTTGCTAAAGAAATGTGTTTCATAATAACCATTCAGTGTCTATAAACCCCATCAACCTAATTGTTTTCTGTAGAAAGTAGCGTTGGTGAAGAGCAGGGGCGATTCTGGGTTCTGACTTTTGGGGGGGCACAGCCCCCAGGATGTGGGGTGAATCTGATGGGGGGGGGGGGGGGGGTGAATCTATCCATTTGTCTATCAATCCAACTCATTGTATATTTTTTAACAGTCTAGATGGTAGAATATTAGATTTAAGGACCAAACGATAGGGTGGGCTAAGGCAAGTTTTGGCCCACCCCCCAAAAAAAGTCTAGCTTCGCCACTGATTTTCATCATTATTATGTTTTTTGTTTTGTTATTTCATAGCACAGAGATCCGGGGCTATTCCCAAAAGAACCGGGCCTATAGCCTTGAATGCCCTGGTGTAATGACCCGCCTGGTGAAGAGACAATCAGGGTGCATTTACGTTTTGGGCACCGGTGGGGTTATAATGGGTTATGGTCACATGATACTATTCTGCCCCCTACTGGTAACTCCACAAAATAAGCTTGCACTGTCATTCTTTTGTTGGGTGGGTTTAGATTGTATAGATAGAGAGGAGAGAAGCACAACAAAAGCAACTTGGAACTATGTTGAAGTACTTTGACTTTCCATCAATACTAACTCTTCATCTTGGACTTAAGGTGGGGAAGGAGATGTGCAGGGGCAACTTAGGGTCTGACTTTTCGGGGGGGGCCAACACATTGTATATTTTTTAACAGTCTGGATGGTAGAATATTAGATTTGAGGATGAAACGATAGGGTGGGCTAAGGCAGGTTTTGGGTCATGCTTCGCCACTGCAGACGTGGAATAAAAGAAAATGTGACATCAATTGACATCCGTTATATTCCTAACAAGTGTTTTGCAGCTCTCATAGTTGTCTTCTTTTTGCCCAAATCGAGTCAGCGCATACAAGCTGCCCTGGCTAGGTAGCTTTCCCACAAACAAACAAACAAATCCACGAGTTTCGCTTTTGTGGTTTACACGCCTCAGTTATTAGTCTATACATGCGCAGTGGCGTGTAACCGCAGCTATTAACACCAGGCGTGTTGTTAGACCTGGGCATTCCAGGCTATAGCCTGTAGCCTATAGATAATAATGATGAAAATCAGACCCTTTTTTTGGTGGGCTCAAGCCCACCCAAAACTTGCCTTAGCCCACCCTATCGCCTCGTCCTCAAATCTAATATTCTACCATCTAGACTGTTAAAAAATATACAATGTGTTGGATTGATAGATAGTTTTAACCCCCACCAGAATACATTTAGGATCTCCACCAGGTCACCCGTAAATGCAGCAGAATGCAGGAAATCTAAGATATTCAAAATCGCTACCCTTGCCCCCCCCCCCGCAACTTCCTGGCGGCCGAGCCCCCCCAAAAGTCAGAACCTAGAGTCGCCCCTGATTAACACAGATACGTGGATTTGTTCGTCTGTGGGCACTATTGGAGAATGATTCCTTGCCAGGACAGTTTGTTGGCTCTCAACTTGGTTGGACAAAATAAATCTACAGCTATGGGGAGGTAGTGATTTGGATATAATGGATTGATGGCCCCCAATTTCGGAATGCGTCTACACCACGAGAGGAGAGGAGTATAACAAAAACCAAGGCTGATTTAAATTACATCTCAGTAGGACAATGGCAACAATAAATCTGGGGTCTGAACAAACTGGCCAAATAATTTAAGTTAAACGGTATTGTGCTGCCCTAATGACAATATAGATCAAGGGCAATGGTACGGGAAGTACCATTTGTCTCTCCTGCAACAAGCCAGCACTCTGATCACACCTAAAACTACATCTTGAATTGCACGCCTTTCATCAGGTACTGTGTGGTTGTAAACAGACAAAAAGTGGGAAAGAGACACAGATTTAAGTATTTTACTGTAATAAAATAGTAGGTGCTCACAATCTTTGGTTTAGAAATAAATGGAGATTATAAATCACATCTATAGAAAAATATTTCATGTTTCATGTTCGGATCAAACCAATTTCAATGTCTAGGTTGTATTGACATTGAGGAAAACAAATCAAAACGTGGTAAGAGTTTAAAAGGGGAATAAAAGTTATACGCCTGTTTTTTTGGAAGGGTGGTCTTAATCATGATCATTGTCATCATATTCCAATCTTATGGTGTATATATAATCTATATATATATCATGAATTCCTGGTGGACACATCTGATGAGCTAACAGGTGTGGATTCTCTCCTGCCAAACAAACAGTAACATTGTTAATTCAGACGTAAATAAAATATGAATTAAATCACCGCATATGTAAATGGGGGTAAATGGTGTACTCAAAATAAAATGGAGAGGATAAATATAACCCACTATGTTTATGTGCCAACAAAACAAGGTCAACACACTGCCTTTTTCACAAAGAAAGTGTCCAACATTATCGAACCCCTTACAAATAAAATTCAAAATTTTTCAAAATTTTTCGGAAATGGTAGACATTTCTAAAAGGGAGGAGAAAAACAAAAAGTCCAAAGACGGTGTTGGGGGGGGAAAACCACATTGACACAGGGGGATAACAAAACACAGGCCCCTATTGCCCCTGGCCACAAGGGGGGCAAACTGCCCCCCCCGCCCCCCCGAAGAGACACAGTGAAGACGTCAGTTACAGTCAGTGGGTATGAACTCTTTTCACAAAAGGAGCCATCATTGGATGAACCCAGTTGTCGCTCAACACTAATCATGGATCTGCTCCTTACTATGTAACGGGGACACGGTTGGTCTAATCATGGGTCTGCTCCTTACTATGCACCGGGGACACGGTTGGTAGACCAGTGAAGAAGGTAAGTCTACCGTTTGTGCCCTGATGCACTCCAAGTAGCACACCCCTCATTCGTGTGATTAGCGACACCTGTATTCACCCTACAACGGTGCCTCTGGGAAATGGGTCCCCGGTCAGCCATAAAAGCTCACGCACCAAACACACATTACGCACGCACACACACACACACAGACAGACACAGACACACATCGATTACTGTCGGAGGCTTTAAAAAGCGCGGCGGCTGCGCCCTGGGGGGGGGGCGGAGTCAATAGATCTGCAGGTGCGGCGAGGTGGCGCCGTCCCTCCACTTGTACACCTTCTCCGTGATCACGGTGCGACACAGCGGGCAGCTCTTCTCCCGGTTGAACCACAGCGCGATGCACTCGTCACAGAACACGTGCTGCGGCACGCACACGCACACACACACACAAAACGGTCAGGGTGAGACTAGTGACTCATAGTGAGACATTGACGCAAAGTGAGAGTGAAGGGTTTGGTTGTTAATTTGTGTCTCGTGCACTTAATCCATGTTTTTGTTGTCCATCCAAATATGTAATATAGTGTTTAAATTCATTCTGCTAAATCATTTGTTAAAATTGCTTAATTCAAATTAAATTATCTTTTGGGTGTGGGGCACATTTCCCTGAGTGGAAAGATACTCTTTGTGGCCAAAGCGTTGCAATATAATTACATATCACAATCAACTGGATATCATTTTTAACATTGAATTCCAATCTATCAACCAATCTTCTGTGACTATTTAACTGCATTTTACGAACGTGTAGACCTGCCCGCATGGTGATGAAACATACTATCAAGAACAAAAATGTAATCACATATGCTTTGAATTATCGGTGCGAAAACAGGACAAATCAACCACTATCAGCATGAATCCACTGGGCCATAAACAGGAAGTAGTTGGACCAGGTACCTGGCAGACCAGCGAGCGAGGGTCCCGGTACTCTCCCTGGCAGATGGGGCAGACATCTCCGGCCTCGCTACACTGACCCCTGCTGGCCGGCATCCCCGTATGCTGACCCAACAGAAGGGCACAATGTGGAGCATTGTTACAGTCCTGCTTGCTGCTGATTGGCCAACTCACTCATTTTTACCCAAAACGTACAGTGAGTGAAGTTTACGTTTCTGGTGAAACGTATACTAAATAAAAACAAAGAAAGGTTTTGAGGACCAAACCCAAAGCAGCAAAAAAAAAAAAAGTGGCCATCTCAGAACTGGTGGCTTTTTCCCTGGTAACGCTAACTTTAGCGTAGCCACACCAGTCGCCAAGAAGTCAAATGTACCTCGCCCTTGAGAAATGTCCTCACAGTCTTCATTAAGGCCGTCCACTGGCTGTACAACCCTAAAAGCTGCAAAAACGGACGGACCAAAACCAAACAACCGTTAAACCACACACACACACGGAGAAACCATATTCTGAAGCAACAGTGAAACAACAGCAGGCCTCAGCCGGGCCGATGAAGATCAAACAGCAATGGCGGCGGTGTGTGTGTGTGTGTGGGTGGGGGGGGGGGGGGTCACCTTCAGTATGAGGTAGACCAGCGCCAGCAGGACCCCCAGGGTGAGGCCTGTGGCGCCGTCCACCTCCTGGTAGGTGACCAGGTAGCGGAACCAGGGCGGCACCGGGGCCAGGGCCTGGTACAGCTGGCCCAGCTCCTCGGTTAGCATCAGCCACCGGCCCTGGGGGAACACCATGGGGGGGGGGGGGGGGGGGGGGGGGTTAGCACAGTTAGCACGGGCAACAGGTAGCCTGTTCCTCACCGACAACACAGCGGCTCTGCCCCTGAGCTACTTCCTACATCCTGCTCCCCGTGGCCTCGTTCGCTCTACGCCGGAGGAGATAGAAACCGCGAGTTGTCGGGCAGAGGAAGAGACGCAGTTTGGGGAAAAGATCCATCCGATGCCAGCATCTGTGTTTGTACACGTCAACCTTCAATCAACACACATCAGTAAATATTTGATGTTTAATCAATGTACACTTATTGCAAAGTGTTACCAAAGCGCACGGAGCCGCCTCTCCACGTGAACAAGACCTCCACACTTGACTTGATGTGTTGTGTTTTTCACAGAATGTCCTGCGCTGGATTACCCAGCAGTGACTCGGCAGCACTGATAAAATAAGCCCGCACCCGCAAACAACTTCCCTTTGAGCAACGACGTCGTATGCCTTGGTGCCTTTGAGGCGTTTTTTGGGAGTCTCTACCTGGCTTCTGAAGGAAAGCACCGTGGAGGGCAGCAGCAGAATAAGGCACTTGGCTCCCATCATGAGGAACTTGATGATGAAGTTGGTGACGCCCACGGCCCACAGCACCTCCCAGAACTCCAGGGGCTCCATGACCGGGCCCAGGAAGATGAGGCTGGGAGTGTCAGAATGGAGGGAAACAAAAAGCAATGGGCGTATAGTTGAGATCTGGTTTTCAGAAAGTTGTGTTTAGACCCAACAGAGTCTCATTGTATTACAGATGAGACATTAAGCGTACGACAATGAGATACGATAACACTGCGTTAAAATACGTTTTCACATGTTCTATGATGAAGACGTCTCCTTCAGTCTAGCCGTGTACATAACATTGTACAACAACCTAATTGTCATCTCGTGAAGTGTATGTTGTTGCTGCATTGTATTGATGTTGGTCTATGCCTATGTGACCTGTTGACTGTTAAGTACTTTGGTGCAAATGCTCTTTGCTTTTAAGGTGCTATATAAATAAATTAAACTTAAACTTATACATCACGCGAGTTTCCCGTCCGGTCTGAGAGAGGAAGAGGAGTGCCCTACCAGTAGTGAAGGTACTCTGGGAGGAAGGTGTAGTACAGAAGGGAGGTGGAGAAGGTCATGAACATCAGCAGCCACACACACTGCAGCTTGGAGTGACGATCCTGCCCAGGACACAAGAACCATCGAATGATCACACAGGATACTGCTATTAAAAGCTGTTGGATGTGAAGGGATGTGCTGTTGGCTACTCACCTGAAGAAAGACCTGGGTTTGAAGGCTTTTATTCACATACAGAAAAGTCATGAAGAGGCCCACGCCCACCGCCAAACCTGCAACACCAAGAGGAGAACAACTACCTTGTAGGGGAGAACGCCAACCATCCCTTGTAGCTTAAGCCATGCAGCCTTTCTCGGCCGGATCTTACCCAGAGCGTGTTGTATGACCAACTTGGAACAGAGGATGACTAGAAAAGGAAGACTCTTCTGGATCCAGTGGTAGAGGTAGCGGAGCTCCGAGAAGGAAGAGCTGGTTTCGCCCGAGTCCATGTCGGACTCCGCGGGCTCGGGCTCATGCGAATGCGAGGGGTGCTGCGCCCTGCTGTGTCCATGGGAATGGGAGTGAGTGTGGAAGCTGGCTCTGGCCCTGCGCGACGACGGTCCCCCGCCGCTGGTCTCCCCGGACGCGCCCGCCATGTGGACCCGCACCTCTCCGCTCTCGGAAGGCGCCGGAGCACCCGCGGGGATCGGTGTTGTGGGAAGATGTTCTGGTTGTAGATTTAGCGACAACCCGTTTCCTGCGTGCGCATCTCTCTCGTTTGAATTGGGCTGCATTACAGTCGGGGACTCCTTCAGTTTAGATGCTCTTCTACAATCGCTGCTTTGTGGAACAACATGACAAAGAAGAAAGTGAATCCTTGAATCGAGACATGACTGTACAATAGCTCATCTGGGTCACGTGGGCTGCAAGCAGCTTCAGATCAACATCTGTACCAAGTATGTCTCCAAGATCACTAGACTGTGAAGGCGATCCTACACGTCCACGCGATACGCGATGTGTATCAGTTGACAAGTGCCACGTATTTTCGATTTCGTTTCCAGCTACAAAACTATAATACTGTGACACAGGTGACGACAGTAGGTTATTCTGTACAATGCAACATTAGCAGCATGCAACACTCCCGTTATTACGACACATTTCGATTCGCAAAGCTAGATCTGCGATGGGTTCCCGTTAATAAACTGTGAGATGAGCCAGATCTATGCGAGTGTGTGTGGGCTTGTTTACTAGTTATGCTAGCTACAGCTGGTCAACATTGGCGCTTTTAAAAGCTCAGCCTCACCCGTCATGTTGCACCCGGAGTTTCATTGTAAGCTGGTGATCGCCATCTCTTAAACCGTATACATCCAGAAATGAAATAAAAGGAAAATAAAGAAAAAGCAAAACGATTAGGTAGATTTCTAAGCCATTGGCTTATCTGACAGAGGCGCCGCAACGTAAATACAGACGAGAGCCGAAGCGGATGTGGTACATTTCTTGTTCTTGTGCAGTTCAGGTTGCAGTGTCGCAGTGCTGCCCTCTAGCGCATCATTTCTGCTATATGATAAGTCTATTCAACACTGGGGTTTACAATATCATTCAAATGATCTTTTTTTCTTTTCTTTTTCTTTTAAATTATACTTTAAAAGGATTTGTATATGCAAGCATGATTTCCCTTTAGGGTTATATCTCATTTTAGCAGTTATGTTCAGTCAAATAAGAATTAAATTCAGAAGACAATCTTTTTTTTTTTCAGTGAGGTAATGCCAGTTGTGGTTCCGAGCAAGAACCACAAATGAAAGTGAGGAAGTGAAAAAACAAAAACAGAAAGATTTAAACCTATCCGTAATTGTCCTTATATACGGACTTTGCAAATTGTTGTGTTGTGCTGATTGATAGTGAATGTACAAATGAGGGAGTGCACACAGTCACAAAGTCTTAATATCAGGTACCGTATGGTTGACTTGTGTTCAGTGCACTACCGGGGGTCTACTGGTGAATAGTCTTTGGAAGATTTGGACCATGTATTTAGAAATACATCCCATTAGGTGAACATGCATGCGTATATTTTTTGTAGGGGCTTAGTCTTTAGAGGGGCAGCCGCGGCCTACTGGTTACGGCTTCGGATTTGTAACCGGCGGGTGGCCGGTTCGAACCTCGACTAGTGCGCACGGCTGAAGTGCCCTTGAGCAAGGCACCTAACCCCTTACTGCTCCCTGAGCGCCGCTGTTGCAGGCATCTCACTGCATCGGGTTTGTGTGTGCTTCACCATCACTGTGTTCTGAGTGTGTCACTAATTCACGATTGGGTTAAATGCAGAAGACCAAATTTCCCTCACGGGATCAAATGACTAATTCTTCTTCTTAAATCCAACCCCTTCAGCTTTGCCACCCAGTTGAGCTTGCCAGCACCACTACGACCCTCTGTTCTGTTTGAAGAGGGACTTTAGAAGGCTTGCTCTGTGCCTCACTTCATACACTGCTGGAGCTTCAGGCGGCGTTGGATTCCTTTGGTTAGATGATGATGATGATGATGATGATGACTTCCATAGGCCGTACTTTGTGGTGGGGTCACTGGGTAGGATTGCTCACGTTGTGTTTGTTCACTGTCATCCTTTGTGGGACCAAATTTACATTTCTCCACAGTATACGATTGCTTTCCAACAAACCCACTGGTCATAATGCAGAGCACTCGAGACCTGGCCATCACTCAGTGAAAATAAACCTTGATAGGATCTTTATTTCTTTCCAGACCTTCTCCTATACCCCAAATGAGAGTGGCTTTCACCTTCTCATCCTGTGTGTTTAGTCTGACCTTAACCTGCACTACTTTTGAC
>JAXIVH010001318.1:5000-26731 GCA_036785325.1 Urophycis tenuis
GTGCCTGTGTGTGTATCTGTGTGTTGTGTTCCATTGTGTGTGTGTGTGTGTGTGTGTGTGTGTGTGTGTGTGTGTGTGTGTGTGTGTGTGTGTGTGTTGTGAGCCTGTATTTAAAAAATGTTTTTTTACAATCATATGTTTTTGCAGTTTTATTTTCTTTTGTTCCGGGATCACATGGCTGCATGTCCTGTTGGCCTGTGGTCCTGTTGACAACCCTGTGAATAATAAGGATGTGTATCTCAGCTGACTCACAGCCCACCGTCTCTCTCTGCTTCTGGGTCAGCACTGTGATAACAGTAACGACCGCATGAGAAAACTTGCGCTATGTGTGCGTACGTTCTCATGCATGTTGTGTTCGATTGTGTTGCTGCACAAAGTCATACCTTCGGTTACAAAAGGATGCCTTGATGCTAATCTTACTGTTAACCTTTTGATGATTGATATCAACTGAACTGGGATGAACACTTATGTCTGCTAATTATGATAATTTATCAAGTTAAATTATATGTCTCTGTTTATAGAATGCATGTTCATGATAGACACCTATTATATATGCTTGAAACTTGTTCTATGCTTGAAATCTTGTGAGCAGCAATGAAATGTTTCACCCTTCTTATGTCGCTTAAGTCGCTTTGGATAAAAGCGTCTGCTAAATTCCCTAAATGTAAATGCAAATGTAGTATATATATGAACACATTAAAACCATAACACAATACATCACAGAGACAGATTTGATGCATGTTTTAAAAAACGTCAAACATTATTTTATTCATATTCATACCACCTTTCTTAAATAGAGTATTATTTTGCACAGTTTCCTTAAAACAGATTGTACAGTATTGCTATATGATTAACTATAATGTATTTGTTTGCATATTCTGGCTATAGGTTATGCCTAACATTTAACTTCTCAAAATAAGTAAGTCTTAGGTGAGGCTATGGCCTACAGGCTTCTTTGGGGAGAAAAGAAAAAAATGTAGCAGGCCTATTTATACTTTAAACATAAACAGGTCAGACCACAAGGCTGTTCAATGTTGTTTTGTTATATATGTAGGCCTATCTCTGTCAATATCATGCTGTTATACCCCTATGGGCTGTAAACAATAACATAAGCTTATAAAACATTAGTAAGTACTCACATAGGACTGTACAATAACCATTAGAGGGTTAATGTTATTGTAGCTTATTGGTGAATTAACTCATCAAATCATTATTTAGGCCCAGGCCACTTAACAAAAAGGGTTATGAGTGGAAACAGTTGTAGCTTATTGCCTAATGCCACAAGTGAAACCATAGGTGTCTGTATTGTATACTGGTTACCTGTGCCTCTGCACAACCTTTACACAGTTAGTGTCTTTACAATGATTATATTCCACACAAAAAAAACTTTTATTTGTATAGGCGAGAAAGCGTAATTAGTATACAATTCATGTTGAAATGCGTCCTCAAATCTTCCTTATAGCTTCTAGTTTTGCAATTCGTTCACAATAAGTATTTCAGCCTCACGACCATTAATTCGCCGTATTTGCTGTTCATGTTACTAAGGCCAGCTGAATCGATAATCTAACTCTTTCAATTCCAAGACACGTGCATAGAGCACGGTTCGCGTGTGGGGGTGGGGGGGGGGGGTGCGCGGAGAGAGAGAGAGAGAGAGGAAGGAGAGTGTGTGTGCGGTGTTTCTGTTTGTGTACCCATGCGTGTGCGCGTGCGCGCGCGCGCGTGTGTGTGTGTGTTTGCTCGTGCATGCTTGCGTGAGTGTGGAGGGGGCGGGCGACGTGTAACTGCTGTCACTGTTTGATTCAGAAAAAAAAAGCATGAAAATGGAAAAAAAGGTGTATAGTGAAAATGTCATTCGATAAACGTGGCGATGCTTTGAGTTGGGCTTTGAGCCTCACGCGAACATGTCTGCTTGGCTTAGTACAACCGACAGGTTTCCGTCAAATTGATTGAACTAAATCTTACCTTTCTCGTTTGCAATTGATTCAATATTTGACACATAACATAGACTGAAATCAAAATAGCGACTTGAACTATTCAAATTTCCACATTTGAGTGGGGATTGTAAATACAATCCCCACTCAAATACAAGACATTTCCCTAAATCTGTTAGGGAGAAAGGCTTTTGAGAAGCAGTGAAACTGTATCCGTGTGCAGACACAAAGTCAATGTTCTAGTTACAAAGAATGGACTAATCCACGCATTTAGACAATGCGCAGGGACCCCACAGAGTACCAAGACCCCGGTGTCATCCAATGCGGCCCTATGATTGAGGCTACTTTACTTTTGTTGCATTAAATGCCTTGTTTCGGTGACTTTTTCGATAATACTCAACAAATCTATTTTTTAATGGTCGAAAATTGCCAGAATATGCTGAAAAAGCGCATCAGCCGCTTCTGATCGCGCACCTGTAGCTTCACACATGTAGGCCTGTTTACAGCGCAAATCCACGAGTGACTCAATGCTATAGGCTATATAAACGGTTACAAAATAATTTTCAAGTTGTAACAACGTCAAAACAAATGCAATATTTTAGCAGAACTTAAATTAGCAGTTTTGACCAAAGCTCCATCACGAATAAACTATAGACAACAACCATTATTTTATTGGCCTCTCGTGACAGTTTAAAATGCGGTAAATTGTGTCGGGAAAAAATGTATTGCACTTTTCTTTTCTTTTCTTTTCTTTTTTTTTTTTTTTTTTTTTTTTATAACATAAGCCTAACTGAATACAGCCAGGCCTATGTATTTTGGAACGAATCTCAAAAGTTTAATTATTCCAATTATGATGTATTTTTTCTGTCAATAAAAGACTAATTACATTTTGATTATAATCAGGTCTAATTATAATCTAAAAAAAAATGACGCTGTGAATTTAGGTTGACTTTACTTTACAAAATTAGGAATAATTTTGTCAAGCTTGTGAATTGCCGCTAAGCGCTCCTAATGCAATGCGTCCGCCCTGTCGTTGCGTAAAAAGTGCGCGGTCCGTTGTGCGGTGCGCGTGCACTGGTTCGTAGCGCAGAGTAGCGACCCTCCGCAGCTCATTGTCTCCTCATTAGGCCGCGCGCGTGCAGTCGCTCTGAATGCCCTGCGCACTCAGAGCGACATTCAGAGGCGCAGTCTACCTCATCATCACATAGGCCTGGTTGATCACAGAATGTCTAGGACATTTTTATTCAAGTTTATGGAATAGCCAATATTCGGAAACAATCGGCTATAAATGAAGTACGACTAAGTATTTAACGACTGTAGCTCAAACCGTCATCTGGTCGGTATTAAATCATCCACGGGACACGGAAAAGTTGCCTAAAGGCCAAATAGGATATGAACCAAAATGTTTTTTTTTTATATGCCCACCAAGGTGTAGGCCTAATTTATAACATTGTTAGATGAACAATATGTCGATGAACATCGCAAAGGCCCATATAAACGAAATAAAGGCATTAACAGGGTTAGGGTTAGTTCATCACTGACTTTCAATTACGAGCTCCGCCAGTCGACATGTAGGCTTAGGTATCCATATGTATTCATTTATTTATTTAAGTCTGGCCTTTTTCGGCGATTTATAGAGCTGTAGGCCTATAGAGTACGCCTATATACATATACTGTAGGCCTATGCATAAAGGTCTTCGGTCTTTAATTAATTTCAACACAAAAAAATGGTTTCAAATTATGTTGGCAGAATGAGGTACATTCTGACGGTAAATCGACTTTAATCCTCTGTTAAATCCCAGCCCTCGTGACGTGGGGACGTCAAGTCGACTTCCGACGTCACGCGGAGACACGCAGGTTGCTGCTCAGGTGAGCGCAGGGGGGGAGGGGGGGGGGGGGGGGGGGGGGGGGGTCCTCCCAATGATAACCGTTAAAGCAGATTATCAGTCCTACATCTGTCAAATATTTTTTTTCTAAAAAATAAAAAGTCACACCATGATATTTAAGATGTGTTACATATCAAAGTGAACATGTATTTTACCACTGTTATCTATTATATATGTAGGGCTGCTATGTGGCATGGGGGCTGTAGAGAGACATGGAGTTGTTGTCGCACATTCTTATGAACAAAGAGTTATGATGTGACTATGGTCGGTCTGTTCATATTGTTTCATGTAATTGTTGCAATGTTCATGTTGCATATGCACCTGCAACATAACGATCATGGTCTTTTGTTTTAAAGGCACTGTTTACATTCGGCGACATTTCTATCTGCGAGTTTGTAGGTTACTCTGCCCCGCCATGACAATTCCTTAGATTTCACCAGTATTTTTCGAATCGCAGTCACTAGGAAAAAAAAAAAACAACCTCAATCTATGATCTGGCAGCTCCAGTGTCAACTTTCTGCAGGAGAAGGTGACAGAAACAGTTGAGGAAGAGAGTGTGCTAAAATCCCATCACCAGGGACCCTGACATCAAAGCAGACCAAAAGCTCATATTGAGTGCACTTTGAGCCGGCAAGATAGTGTGACTTCAGAACACCTGAAATGTGACTGTCATGTTTTTCAATTGAGAAATATTTCAAGAGATGTCGTGTGAACCTCCCCCATCCCTCTACCCCCCTCCCCCCCCCCCCCCCCCACACACACACTAAATATGAAAATAAAAATAAGAAATCACTCAAAAAGATCAGCTTCATTTGCCTCAAAAGGACACTAAGAATAAAGGCCGACGGGGAGAAGGGTGGCTCGAGACGCAGATCAATAAATAAAGCTGATGAATCGAGTCGCATCGGAGACCGAGCGTGATTTGGGATTTCACTGGAGAAGACGAGGCACACTGTCAGCCACCAGCGTGTCGTGGCTTACCAGCCTGTCAGTTGACAGTGATGTGGCCCGGTATCCACACTGATCAATTCCCCGACCGCCACACAGACGCGCTTTTTGATAGCTGCAGTTTAGTCAGAAAAACACAAACTTTTGTGTGTTTTTTTATTTTTCTTCACAGATTTGTTTGCTTGGGCGGATGTCTCTGTTCTGTATTCAAAGTGACTTTCTCCGTCCAGAGACACGAGAGTACAAAGCAAAGACAAAGGTGAATTTTAAGATACACAAACCCCCCCCCCCCCACAAAAAAAAAAAAAGGTTGGACATGTATTCCAGTGTTTGAAGGATTAAAAAGTGGTGTTTTTGACCTCTTCAGATCTCGGGTTGGGGCGTAAACCAAGACAGAGGCAAAGCACTCCTGCCTGGTTTCCTTGTTTTATGTTTGTCTTTGGCCACTATGTCTTAAGTGAAACCTGATACCCAAAGCACTTTCCTCTTCAAAGTAGTCTCCTGTTGTGCTTTGTTGGCCACACGAGTGTCAATCTCATGCTTTCAAAGCCTCATCTCTGTGTCTATACATTTCAGCAAATGGAGTTAAGGCTTTGATGGCTAACCTGCAAACAATTGGGAAGATGATGAAAAACACGAAGAAGCAAATATTATCTTATATTGATTTGCTTTAGGACTAGATATGATCTTTCGGATAATGGTGTCTATATGCAATCAATAAATGTACAATGATACATTGTGAAATATATATATATATCCTAAACAAAAGCCATTTTCAAAGCAAAGCTCTTGTGGGACGACATACATGATTGAGAATATTCTAAATAATACGATAAAGAGAGAGGCAACCTCCAAAAAAAACCCCCTGTCACTCTACTATTCAAGTTTCAATCATATTGGCAGTCTTTGCATAACTATGAGTCCGCCATTTTAATCCTCAAAGGGCTTCGGGAGCTACTTGGCTTTGCACTGTAGTCATTCCAGGTCACAACCCGGTAGGAAATATGGGCTGCCATGGCAACACAAAGATGGCCTCTAAAGGCTTAGCATAATTCTCCCCTAATAGAAAAATAACAGCGGCAAATCCCGTCCTTAGTGAACTGGCTTATTCGATAGAGACAGACTCCCACCTGTGAAGCACATAGTTGCCACACCAATGCATCAGGACTACTATAAGATGAAAAAGGCGCCATCTTTGGACAGGAATAAGGGTGGGTTTGGGGTAGGGGTGTGGGGTGTGGGAGCTAAGCCCAAGGCAGAATCCCTCGTTTTTATTAAGTTGAAAACAACCCGGTGTGTCTGTGGTCGCTCAAGTGTCTGTGTGGTTTCTGAGGCCAGACAACACAGGCTGTCATATACATACACACACTGCACTGGATTGTAAAGTGTGCATGCAATGCTGAAAAAATACAATACACAAATGGTCGCACAAAGGCGTCGTCTTACACCGGGCACACTCTTTCTTCTAAATAATTGGCCTTAAATGGTACTGTGTTCCAATGGAACTGTGTTCCACTTTAGGCCATTGTGAATATATCATTGATTTGACGGCTGTGTAAACACAAGTCAAAGTTGATGCTTTTTTCCCAATTTTTCCATCATTCACAGAAACCCCCCTCACAAAATCTGTCCTCAGCTCACCCTGTCGCTACCCTGCTCTGTTGCCAGGTAGCAGGAGGATGGAGTCTTGTCACTGGGTGTCACATCAAAAACCACACAATCGCCATGGAGAGAATAACTCACCAGCACAGAGCGGTGGAGTGGGGAGGCATGCATCAGCCACCACAGCAGCGCATCTCTCGGCTCACACGATCACTAATGAGAAGCCAACTCAGACGAAACAGGGTTGCAACCGATGCGATGGATAACCCAAATCAAAGGCTTTGTGAGAAATGAAATCAGTGTTGAGGCTGGCCATTGCCATATCAAATGACTGGATTGTGAGTTATGTGTAAGAATGATATGCGCGGACAGCAAACGGAAACAGATGAAGATGGGTTGGAGATGGAGAGCCGGTAGGTTATGGCGCATCCTGCTTCCTGTGTGAGTCTGAGGATGAGCCGTGCAGCTCTGTTTGTTCCCTGTGTTCAACCTGTGCTCAACAGACAAACAGTGTCGGGCTGTTAAGCCGAGGCGTCCTGTTGGTATCCTTTCAAAACACCAAGGACATTTCTGCTGCTCGTCACTGCCATCCAGGTGGTTCACTGCTATTTGCCGTACCCTGTCAGGAGAGAGTTGATCAGTCAGCAGGTTGTGTCCATACATCAATATGCCTTTGCAAACATATAATCTGTGAGGGAAATCTGCGCTTGATTTGTGGTAGTTCCATTGTCGAGCGTCATCTGACATTCTGTCCACTTTCTTCCCCAGTTGTTCTGTTCGATGTGATAACCTTAGGGGTGATTTATCAACATTTGATCTAAACTTTTTGTCATGCAAATGAGCGCTTGCCAGCATCTACGTTTTATTCATTATCGGTTTATCTCGTTGCTGTGGGCAAAATATGCAGAATGAATTGATTAATATTCAAATTCCCATTGTGTTAAGGATGACTCGTGTGTTTCAGCCTCATCATGTCATCATGGGGCTTCCTTGTCATTTACACGACACGCAAAACTCAATCAACTAAACCAACAAAGTAATCACCGCTAATCATCAGTGGCGCCGATAAATGGACCCGGACGCCGCGCCCTTGACACACACTCCACGTCGTACGGCTGACATAACGACGTGACCGCGCCGAGGTCCATGCGGTCCGGGGTAGCCGTCACGGAACGTGACAGAAAAAAAAAACGACGCAATTAAAACCCACCACCGCCCGACCGCAGACCACGCCGCGGAGCGACGGAACAGGCCGGAACACTCTGTGTTCCCCCAAAGAGGAAGGCGACGAGGGGAGGGGGGAAAAAAAACAAAATAAAAAGGGAACACGCTAGGCTCTCGCCAGCCCGGCCGCCTCACAGTGGTGCGTCTCGGACACCTTTTCCACATCAAAGGCCCGGCGCCGCCTGCCGCTCCATCTGAGAGATTCACATCTTCAGGAAAGAATGGCCTCTGCTGAGATGTGGACACCTCTGGTCTCATTTAGCACGCTCTCGTCCCCTCCCCCCTCTCTCCAGGCCCGCGCGACTGCAAGGTATGGAGTGGCTATCTGGGCGAGATCACACGGAGAGAGAGCGAGAGAGAGAGAGAGAGAGAGAGAGAGAGAGAGAGAGAGACGCCACAACTTAAAGGCGAGCAGTAACTGCGCATCCTACCAGGCGTCTCAAAAGGCTTCCATTAAAACGTGTTCAATATGCCGGTCAGGGCTTTCAAAGTGCTGCACACCCTCTAGGCCTCGGCAAACTCAAAGGGCATCAGTGCACGCGTCCTAAGGGGAATATGGCCCCCATTAATTTAATGAGTCCAGGGTATTAGTATGCCAAAGCAAACTGTGAAGTCTCTGTGTTTTTTTTTCCTCTTCCTTCTTCTGCCCCTCATCTCAGGTGGAGTTTTAAGGAGAGATCCACCAACTTGGGAGTGACAAAAGAGAGCGGGGAGAGAGGTGCTCGCGTCTAATCTGAGATCAATTTCCAGCTGTCAGTCTTCAGAGGGCAATTTACCAGAGTTAAGATCTCGGCCCGGGCTGAAAAACACAGATGAGGAACGTTGAGAGTGGAACGTTTACTGTCATCAGGAGAACCATCATGGCCGCTATTGCTTGCAAGGAAAATAGAATCAGAACTTGCCGCATATAATGGCCCATAGATGGGAGCCTGTAGGCATATTTGCACAACACAATTGGACTCACACTGGGGTAGTAACGCAAGCATTGTGAGTTATTTCTTTTCTTGTGTCTGCATCATTGCAACAGATAGTTGTAATGGCTCGCCGGGCTTGGTTAAGGCCGACGCGGCAATCTATGTGCACCGCGCAAAGAGCGACAGCCACGCACGCAGGCATGCATAGCCGTCCCCGGTGAGAGATTATATGGCGGGGGACGTGGAAGACAGTTGCGGTTCGCCGTGCAACCCTTAACCAGGAAATATCAGCTGCTGGAGCTAATTAAAGGCCCGGCAACACACAGCCCAGTGGAGGGAACCCACATCAAACGCTCCTCGACGTGCCAGTCTGGAGTCTCATCTCTGGGATGCCGAGGCCCTCTGTGACCCGTGCTGGAAGCATGCTGGGCCCTGGGCCTGACCCCAGAACCGAGGGGTGAAGCACAGAGGGTCAGGCAAGCTGTGTCGGGGGGGTGTGGGGGGACCCGGGTCAGACTTACCTGGGCTGCGTATCTGCATACCAAAACCTGGGCCATGTGGCTGTGCCGGGGTTTGGGGCGTGTGGTCTCTGACCTGCACAACAAAGCAGAAGAAGAAGGAGAAGGAGAAGAAGAAGATGAAGAAGAAGAAGAAGAAGAAGAGGGCACAGGTCAAAGGTCAGGAGGATGCCGGTAGGTGGGCAAGGGGGGGGGGGGGGGGTCCGGGGGTATGGGGATCCTTAGTAGAAACACAGATGCATCGACTACACGCGATCACAAGATACACTCCAATGAGACACAGAAACACCATCTCGCCATGGTTTGAAACAAGCCTAATAAGCCTCGTCTAAACATATCAACTGAGTTGAATATGGCTTTACACCGGTTGGGTGTTTATCTGAAGACAGGGCAATATCACATCATATCACGGATAATATATTGCAAGGCATATCACAGTATTTTGAAACAAACTCCCCATCCCCTATATAAAATAATGACGATGATGATTTATTTCCCTGATCCATGAGATGGAAGCGAAGATGATGCTAAGCCAAATAATGAGGATCTGAATCTCAAAAAAACAAACCATAAGCCTTGGGAGGAAAGCTTTCTCTTATGACTTGTTGTGCCTAAGAGATAAAAGAGCAGATCTTTGACCCTCTAAGGCGTTCCTCTTTGCTTTGAAGTAGACTGCCATGGTACAATATGTACGTAGGTAACCATCCAGGGACCCATGCACAGAATCAAAGTTGTTAAGGAACTTTGGTTTGCATATGCTCGGATGCTCGGATGCATCTTTGAGGACCGCAAAAATCAAAAGACACTGCATAAACCTCGCTTCTTGTATAATCTTTCCCCTTAATCTTTTCTCTCTCGGTTTCATCTGTTGCAGTTTCCTTGCGTCTTGTCAATGGTCTCGTTTGATCGAATCGGCTTCTCCGTCTCGTTCTTTGTTTCTTTAAAGCCTTCTGTTTTGACTCAGGGCAGTGACATGACTCATCAACAGATCCTATAGACACGCGGGGGAAAAGGAAGATATGAATTCCCCGCAAATAATCCCCTTTCCACGTTATCTTCACCTCCAGAATGCCGTAGTCATGGCTAAATTCCTCCTTCATTTTTCGTCTGCGAGGTGACTCGTTAATTTGCGTGATTTGATCTCAACCGTTATGCGGTCGACGGGGCAGAAATCGTGTCACCGTTGTCGGGAGGAAGGGTGCGAGGTGTTCAGTTTGGTTCCGGTGATGGCGTGCCACTTGTGAGGATCCGGCCCGCGTCAGGTGAGCGGTAAGGCACCCGCTGACGTTCACCGTTGGGACAGACGCCAGCAGCAGCGGTGGGCTTGACAGCATGACGGGGACTCCCGGAGGGTGGGGCCTCCCATCAGCCCCGACCGCCCCCCCCCCCCCCCCCCCCCGTCTCCACCTGCCTCACGCAGGCCTGACACAATGTCACGCAGGGACACACATGTAACAGACTCATCTACAGGAACAATGCTGACAGCCGCCGGAAAAAGACAACACCGCACGCACCCGCCATCTCGAGGGTGGCCATTGTTCCTGCCGAGGTGCGCCGCGAGACCCCGCCGCAGACATTCAGGGGCGTGTTTATCGGATGCTAACCGTTTCAAGGGTTGACAAGAGGGGTGCATTCAAACCCCGGTTGGCGCTTGCTAGCTGCTGCTGCTGCTGCTGCTGCTGCCGCTACTGCTGCTGCCCCGTGCGAGCCGGGAGTCCCCCTCTTGTTGCTGTTGTGACGTACAGTAAAGGGCACTTTCTGCTTCACGGCTCTGCCGCTTCACGCTCAGAGTGACTGTTTGCTGCGGGATGTTGTGGCGTCTCAATCTCTTTACACACAATTCACTTGCTTGCCTCCTCGTTCGCTCTCTCTCTCTCTCTCTCTCTCTCTCTCTCTCTCTCTCGCAGGCGCCTACAAAGTGTGTAATCAGCAGATGTCTTCATGGGGCGTCCCACTGCCGCGTGTCCACACCCTGCCTCTCCTCCACGCCAGGTCCTTTTCTGCGTTTCTTTTCTCCTTTTTAATTTCTTTTTTTTTTATTGATGTATGATTATCCTTTCAAGCCGAGCAACTCTGTTGATTTGGTTCTTAATGTGCCCCCAGGTTGTGAATTCTGCTTTGCTCAGCGATTGTGCATTCATATACCCGCAATGAAGGCTCAAGTCCTCTTAGCATCGCACACCCTATCATACTATAGTGATTTAAGTGAACAGATGTTAAATAATTCAACAGCATTTTTGACCTTCGTGAAGCCGAAGGCAGGACAGTGGAAGGTCAAAGTATGCTCAACAACCGCTGGCCCCCTTTCAGTTCAATAATAATTGGATGTACAAATATATTTATTTTTTCCAAAATGTGCTCAACTTCTGTCAATATTTGAAAGAAATCCAACTTAGAAATGCAGAAGAAGATGATACTCAAATCCACGGCAAGCTAAACTCTAATTAAACTCTAATAGCTAATTATCATCCAAAGCAATTAGATAATTCAGCAATTAATACCCTGATCAATATATATTACATATTGATGTTGATCCCGTCAGAAAAACCTTGTATTAAATCTAGCATCGTCCGTTTTTTTAACAATTACATTACAAACCATAACATAATATTAATTTGACACCAGATGCTATTCTACGAAGCTATTTACCACCTGTTTGCCTTAGGTACACTGACTGACCGACAATCCTTCTCATACATTACATGAAAAAAAACATTAAACAAGCAACATAACAAACACAAATGATTAATTAATGCTACAATAAACATTACAGAATTGTCTTAAGGACTGTACACTATCTTTTGGAACACATGTTATTTTGTGTTTTATGTGGCGTAATAGTCATGGTAACTGTTGCTGTTTTATACAATAGCCTCATGAAAGTACATTCATGTACATACCATCAAATTTAATGTAATTTTTATGGTGATATCATAACAGCAGTTATGTATTTCTTATTGTATAATTGGCCAATAATGTGTGTGTGTGTGTGTGTGTGTGTATGCGTGCGCACATCAGTTTATGTGAATGGTTTATATGTGTTTTTGCGTTTATAGTAATGTGCGCTTGTGTACGTATACGTGTATGTATGTGTTTGGGTGTGTGTGTGTGTGTGTGTGTGTGTGCGTGTGTGTGTGCGTGCGTGTGTGTGTGCGTGCGTGTGTGTTTGTGTGTGTGCTTGTGTGTGTGTGTGTGTGTGTGTGTGTGTGTGTCTGTGTGTGTGTGTGTCTGTGTGTGTGTGCGTGTGTATGTGTGTGTGTGTGTGTGTGTGTGTGTGCGTGTGTATGTGTGTATGTGTGTGTGTGTGTGTGTGTGTCTGTCTGTGTGTGTGTGCGTGTGTGTGTGTGCCTATGGGTGTGTTTTGCGTGTTTCGTGATATTTGACTCGTGCACTCTGCAAGCATTTTTCCTCCCAGTTTGGTGACAGATTGGGATTTAATAAAATTATATCTTCACAGTTGTGTTTCACAGGTCTCTGCGTTGTGAAGACAGGGTGCGATGTAGCACTTCAGATGAGGAAGAACAAGCGAGTGCAGGTCTCTTGGCTTCACTTTAACTTATCACATCCTTCTAGGCCTAACCTGGGATTCCACAAAACCAAACAATCTTTGAAACCATGTGTTTTGCCAGTGTCAATCAATTCCCAGCCTCTTTGCTATGTCTAGAATGTCTACCACAAAATTTGGTGGAAAAACAATCCTCTGGATTG
Source organism: Urophycis tenuis (assembly GCA_036785325.1). Taxonomy (NCBI): domain Eukaryota; kingdom Metazoa; phylum Chordata; class Actinopteri; order Gadiformes; family Phycidae; genus Urophycis; species Urophycis tenuis. Next base: position 17,732 of record JAXIVH010001318.1, read on the forward strand.
AAATGCCTTTGAAATGGTTTTCTTCGACTTGCTCTGGAGACTAGTAGGACAGTGTGTTAACTGAGGGAATTTCTAAACATAGATGGAAATGAATGAACAGCCTCCATTTAAATTACAGCCACGGGTTGGGACAGTACCAAAATATGTACGCACACACATCGCAGGGCAGGGTCCAATCTATAAAATAACCCCATCTTGTTGAAGTTGCCATGTTCCGCACTGCGCACATCAAATTGCAGAATTCTTATTGGCAATAGAAACAACCCTGCAACTGAAGTATTTCACATGATTTCAAAAGGCGAGATGACAGTGAAGCTCTGAGCCTCATCGTTTGAGTCTTCGGCTAGAAACGGGTTGCTTCAGGCTCCCCAAATGCTCATTCAATGTTAATTTTGCATTAACTAGCTAAGGCGGCGCTAGAAGTTACTTGCAAGCCTCGACCCCACCGGTGGCCATGTTTGTTTCTCTCATTTGGCTCTATCAAAAGGCTAACTGCTTTACAGCGCCTCCTGTGGCTCCGAGGGTGAAAACTTTCTGTGTGTCATATCAAAATTTCAACACATAGATTAAATGGTAAAAAACAACAGTGTTTCTCAGCATTTTAATGTTTTTTTTATTTTATTTTTTTTAAACTATTAAGTGTGTTCATTACTCAGTACGATATTCTATGGCATCTTTTTTGCAGAAATAATTTAGGCTCTCACAAGGCTTTGAGGGCAATCTTTGAAAATGTTTTTGAGAAACTTTGTCAAAGACATGCTAAGCGTTTGATTTCGGGGTGAGAAAAACTTTGGCTTTTCTTTAAATTGAGTTGTCACACCTGCATGCTATTATTGTGTAACGTTTTCGACTGGCTGAAACTAATCTATACTGCAGGTACTCAAACAGACCCTGACTTGTGTGCCCTCAGAGCGGAAAGTTTGAGGTCTTTGTCCCATAGGAGCACACTGGAGCGGGGGCCTGCATTTGAATGACTTGTGCTTTGGTTCGGGGCACTTGTTCTTACCCAAAGGAGCCTGTCCGTCTTTAAATCCAAGCTTAGTATGAGGTGGGGAGCAGCGGAGTGGTGAGTGGCTGTCACTGCTGCTGCTGGGGGTGCCCATGCCAGTCGTGCATGAAGACTAATAAAGACGCACAGTAGTGAGACCCTGCCGGTCCACCAATGAGATATCACCATAAACAAGCTGCAGGACATTGGCAGTCCGTTTCCTGCTTATATAATAGTGACCCAATTTTCTTCAAAGAAACATTGTACAAGCCACTCAGAAATGACAACTCGTGCTACAGCAAATATTAGCAAACCAGAGCAGGTTTTGCTTGTCTTTAAATGTTATCATCACTGTTGATATTAGCTATTTGATTGCATCCCCTAGTTTAAGTGATGCCTTTTTTTTCTGCCATAATGATTTGCATAATTAGTCATATAATTAGCAATCAAATTTCTGTTCACATGTTAGCGCTCTTTCCTTCCTTGATGATAGCAGCAATTCTGTTTTAGCGAAAACATAACCCAAACTAAAGGTTAATAAAATACCTCACTATGACAATTGCATATTTATATGATTATCTTTCGTATTTTAAGATGTGTATACCCATGTAGTAATATAAATAGATGACTCTTTCATCATGTCACCTTAGAAAGGACTATGGACAACCAATATTTAACAAATACAGTATATATTAATAGAAGGGTCACATATTATAGTTGAATATGAAGCGTACTGCGTATTGCGATTCTATATTGCATATAGACCAATAGGTAATACAATGTACTTATTTTCTACATACAAATATTATTCGAATGCTACCGAAATCTATTCAATCTATCAATTAAATGTACTTTTTAACGTTATTTAACCGTTTCAACTTTGAGAAGTATGCAATATCTTTAAAAAAAAAATATATATACTCTATACCACCAATTAACAGGGTCACTTTACCATGCATTTTGCCTCTCAAAAACATGAATGTTAGTTATGAATCCACATGAATTGGATACGTAAATACAAAAAGAATGCCATCATTTAAAAAGCAATTAGTAACAAAAATCAACAGTCATTATGGTCAGTAGAATTTGGAAAAGATCTGTGTTGTAATAGTGGACTGTCAGTGTTACAGTGCAGAAGATTAAATGATCTCATCATGAGGCTAAAGGATGAGGGCGCCTATCCTGGCAGTGTGAAATCAAATCTGTCTTTTAAGAAGTTGGACCTGCTCCCTAATTTCTCCCTCTAATTATTTATTTCTCGTCCACTAGATTTGTTTCGGCTGAGAAATTCTGAGAACTAGAGAGATATGCACAGAAAATAGAGACACTTTCTTTTGAATGACCACAGTAAAAACCTAAGGAAGAGAATAGTTTCAAGTGCTGCCTTTGTGTTGTGTATGTCAACCAAGTCTTGCAGGCTTGCACCTTGCTCATGATGAATAATACTGGCCACAAAAGGCTTAGGTCAACATTATTTTCAAGATGAGTACTATTGTTGTTGTTTCCTTCAGTAACACCATTTATATTCTCCCCTCTTTATCTCAGTATTCACTTTTGTATTTTCCTCTAATAATAATCAATCTATTTTTCCTCATAAACACACTCTATTTTTTTTTTTTACATATACAATGTATATATATTTTTAACATACATTTTGGTTTAGCATTTTTTTATTGAAAACATAGTTCCGCTGCGTATTTGCCAATAAATGGGATGAACACACAAGCTTTTTTTTTAACGTAAATAATAGTAATAATTATCGGGTGTTTCTTTCAAATTGTTCCTAAAAATTATTGATTCTAAAATTACATTTCTAGTTTGGTAATTGATGTGGGCATAAAGGAGAAATGCAGGCATTTGTTATTGAAGTCATTGCGTCGGCGTGTGTTCAGGTTTCAACCATTTTCTGAAAAAGTAACACTATATAATGTCTTTTAGTTGTTTTGAGACTCGTATGGTAACTATGTGTGCTGGAATATGAATGTTAATAATGTTAATATAATTGTATTAGAATAACGATTGGAAACTATTTTAGATAGCCATCCGGCTGGGAGTTGCCTAAACGTCTAGGAGTCGTTTGGTTGATCAATTTTGATTTAATAGGAAAATTGGCATTTTGCATGCAAATAAATAAACAGACTGCCAATTGAACAATGTGTATGGTAATGTAAGTTTAAATAAACATTTAATATCCATGTTTAATAATAAAAAGCATGCATAAATGTCATCCTCACAGAAAAAGGAATTAACAACTTGATTTTGACCTATGACACAAAAACTACATATTTTCAACTGAAAGAAATGTGGATAAACACACACTTTCCAGGTGGAAAATGTGTGTTGCTCAGCATAGTTGCAAAGTTTTAAAGCGTATGTCAGGCAAGCAGTACCCAACAAAACAATTATCAAGCAATTACACATGTTTCGTTTTGATGGTGCTGTTTGTGAAAGATGCCATCTGTTTAAAAGTTTGCTATTAATTATTTTCTATTGTTTCTTTTGGCATTTGTAGAACTTGTGCAGCATCAAACGACAGAGAACGCTATCAGTTCCCTATAACAACTTTGCATTTAATTGGCAGAAAATACTTTTCCTTCTAGAGATGCTTTGTTTCTTCAAGGGCTGTGGTCTTTAACGATTTTCCATCATTATAATCAAATACATACGTAAATCAATGAGTTGTCAATGAGATCAAAAACGCTAAGACAAATCAGATGCTTCTCTGGGATTGAAATGCGAAACATCCTACAGTTAGCAAAACTACAACTCACCATCTGTCCTCATGTTTATCTGCAAAGAGGATATTTAGCTGATAGCAGTGAGTCCCTCCTATTCCAATCATCATTTATTATAATTAAGAACCCAATTAATTATTATTTTACTTTTTAGTAATGTTCTAATGACCACTTGGCAGTCGATGCTAATTGTTGTTACTTAAATGACTGATGGCTCTGTTATGAGTACTTGGTTCGATGTAAAATGATGCTTATTAAAAACTATTGTCAAAATCACAATATACGGTATGAACATCATCTAATAACCAACCTTTAGAATGTTCGAATAACAAGTAAAACAGATGTTAAACTGTAATTCCCCTCCCCCTCTCCTTTTCTACGCCTCATAATCTATCATTGAAAACTAATGGTAGAGAAAGTTACACCTTTTCCTTTCAATCTCTTTTACAAAGCAGACTCACACGTTTCCCAAAGTTAACATAATGTATCAGGAGAATAGAAGGCTAAAGAATTTGGGGATTTTTCCAGTCTCATACTACCAAGGCTGGAAGAGACTTTCATCTGAAGATGTGACATTTTACTCATCCTATATCTCACAATTCAAGCTTGAGATATATTTATGCCGCAATCATTTGAAAGTAATTTGTGAAGGTATGTATCCAAACTGTACCATGTTTAAAAAAAATCTACAGTCCTATCTGTATGTGTATATGATTGAAAAACCGAACATAGAAAAAAAGTAATTTACTGCGACAAATTGTAAAAAAAAATCATGACGCAAATGACGGCAATGGTAAAATAAAATATTGCCCATTTATAAATTAAAATCAGGTGCTAATTATTGCATTCTAACAATCAGGTTAGAATATAAAATTCACACAGTAATTCGTAAAACGACCCCTAACGAATTCTAGATTAGCATTGAACGTTGTGTCAGTACCAGCTCCATCTTCTTCCTTCCTTGTTAGCTTAGCAACAGCGGCCATTTTGTCCGCATTGACATTGATTTCACCACGTTTCTCCCATGCCATGTCACTTTCGCTTGAAAGTTAAATCACATTGTAGCTTTCACCCAATAATGTAATTCATGATTTATATCTTGATACTTTTTAGAAGCCCTCAAACAAGGTAGTCCTACAATACACGCATTATTGCGTGCATGCGCCGTGTTTATGCGCTTAGCAGTAGGCTACATGTGAACCTCTTCCATATCGTCCTCACTACGCTACACTGTGATGACAGTGTTGTCATTATACCATGCCTTACATGGACAAATAAACACACGTGAACCGTACTGTACACACACAGACACACACACACACACACACACACACACACACACACACACACACACACACACACACACGCACACACACTCTCTCTCTCTCTCTCTGTATCTCTCTCTCTCTCCCTCCCTCTCTCTCTCTCAGACACACACACACACACACACATACAGAGGCACACACAAACACAACAACACAACAAGGATCTGATCCTCTGCTCAGCATCTTTCGGAGCCTCCCACTGGCTGATGCGCAACACGTCGCAGATAACCATCTCCTACAGCATGTAGACGCCCGGACTTCCAGAGGTCACCTTGGATAGTTCACTCACACCATGCAGCCATTGACCGGTGTCATAGTCATCAGTCAGCAGTCCAGCATATGACAGCTCGTCTACCCACATGATGCCAGTGTTTCAGCAAGCGTTTGATTAGAACATCTGCAAAAATTGCAAAGTGATTTCTTCAGGGTTTTAGGGGGTTTTTTTTTACCGAGTTTTTCATGCTGAGTGAGATGCACCAAAGTGAGGCCATGCTCGACACAACAAATGAAAACTCTCCCATGAGATTTTTTTTTTTTTTAAACCAAAATACGTAATTTACATATACATGATCAATTAATTATTGGTCCTCTAATTAGCATTGCTTTTTTCCCTACATCCTTAGAATATTTAACTGGAAATCGATCCATTTTTAATCCCGCACTCCATTGGTGTAGCTGAGGTTTGGCTACCAACAGACTACTTTAAATCCCTTTCAGAGCACATGATTCCTTTTTAAAAAAAAAAATCATTTTTAACAACGTAGCCAACACGGTGCATAGTTACCCCTCCGCGTTCACCGTCACTTCAGTTTGTTGGAGTTCAACTGTTAACCCCGTGAACCCACCTGACCATTGGCAAATATTCAGAGGAAACACAAATGACAAATCTTGCCATAATTACGCCAAGACAATCCAGAGAAACCCAGCGGTAACGGGACGTGGGTCGTCGCGACATTTACGGCCCCCGGGAACCAAGGCCCCTATTCAGTCCACCTCAAACTCACCGTGTGCCCCCTCATCCCACAAGCACCTGAATGCTGTCGTTCTCCAGGGACCTCTTTGGGCACACAACCCTCACACAACAATGACTCACCTTTGAATGGCTTCCGCACGCTGATCCGCAACCATCCTACCTCTACGGTCCGATGCTTGCCCGGATCCTATAAAATCTCCCCAAGGTATGGGCCAGTGTGGAGAGAGGTCTTATCTGGGGAGCGAGGCCCCAACACTGGGCTTTTTTGTGTTTCCACTGTGCTACCCTGACCACCCCAGGTCACCTAAGAGAGAGCAAATCCTTTTTTTTTTTTTTTTTTTTTTTTTTTTAGGGTTGAGAGTACGAATCCAGAGTGCTACATAAATCGCGAAAGGCCCAGCACTGTGCAGGCTGGGCCACACCATGGGAGTGGTAGGCGGCTCTATGGTGAGGGTTTCTGGGGAAGGATTATGGATTGAGACGTACAGCTGGGAGGCTAAAGTTACACTTTTCATTACCACTTCTAGGGGGTCTCGGCAGCTCGGAGGCCAGGCAGATTTAAGAAGACCCCCTCATTCTCTCCCAAGCCTTCAAGAATAATCCAAATTCTGGTTGCACATATTTCACCTGGGGGGGGGGGGGGGGGGATAATTGCTGTTGATGTGGCAAAAAAAAAGAACCCACCCAAAAAAAACCATGATGGGTGAAATATAAATATATATGTGTTTTGCGTTCCTTTCCAAACGTAGAAAAGGAAAATGAGTGAGAATAGAAAGGGAGAGGGCACTGTGAAAAGTCCTCATTCACCCCAACAGTAAAGAGAGAGCAGTGTGCCCCCTTCTGGTGCCTTTCTCCTCTCCCGGCTTTTCTTCTCCCCTCTCTCTGGGCGTCTGGAGATGTGAGGAAATGTCTTTTGATCAACTCCGACAGAGCCAGGGCCATGTAAAGAGAGAGAGAGAGAGAGAGAGAGAGAGAGAGAGAGAGAGAGAGAGAGAGAGAGAGAGAGAGAGAGTGGTGAGCGGGACTCTGCCAAGCCATGCAAGGCAAAAAAAAAAAAAAATGTTCTAATAAGACAGTAATAAGCTAACGAGAGCTGGGTGTCTGTCTGATCCACATTCTGCGGTACTTTCTGTGCCAGCTCTCACTAGCGTTTTTTTTTTTTGTTGGGTTTTTTTGACGTGTGTTCCCTCTACTCTCAACAGTCTTTTGGACGCCATGCCAGGCCACTGGCTTCACCTGGACTGTCCCATATGCTCGCACCCGCCGCGCAATGGCCTGAAATCTTGGAGGAACACAACGCGCCATGGAGGGAAGAAATAAATAAAAAAAAGTTGAAGAGAAGCGTTTTCAGCTCTCTGATTCTGACACGTCTTCATTTTTTTTAAAGACCATCTTTTTTTGGGGTCGATTTCTTTTTTTCTTCATTGGCTGTTCCTTAAGTGCAAATAGGTGGGGGGGGGGGGGGGAACAGAAAAGCGGGATTCTACCGCCGAACAAAGCAACCCCTAACCCCACCTAGCCCACACAGCACACACTTGGACCAATTCCACAACTGACTGCTCCCATTGAATGCGTGGCTTTGGAGCGGTCACATATCAAAGGGGGTCCGGGCCCGGCGGGGTGGACCCCGCACGGCTCGCGGCGCTGCGCGGAGATAGCCGCCGCCGCCACCGCCGTCCCCCGGCCCCCAAACCCCATCAAACACATCACCTCAGCCCCCAGGGGGAGGAGCCGTAACCGCGCTGCTGCCAATCCCCTCTGTCTACCCCAGAGCGCAGCCAGTGAGGTCCTCAGTGCTCAGGGGGGGGGCGGGGGGGGGGGGGGGGGGTGTTCAGGCTACGCGTGAGCAGGTGGCCCCCCCCCCACCCCACCCCACCCCGCCCCACCCCGCCCCTGGATGGATGGACGGATCCAGGGGCGCGCTGTGTTTCTGGGCCCCCCCCCCCCCCCCCCGACTCGGGGGGAGTGTGGGAGTGTGTGAGCCGCGGGCCCGGCCAAGGTCCGCCGGCCCGGCCGGGCCCCCGGTGGCGGGCGCGGTGGCGGGCGAGTCCGGGGGGGCTCGGCGCTGGTAATTATGGAGGGGAGAGGCCGATTAGGCGGCGCTGAGCGGCCCAGCGAGGGGGACGGGGCCCGGGCCCAGCAGGGAGGGGAGTCCTGCCATGGGAGGGACCAATCAAGTGTAAATGCGGAGCGCAGACCGTGGGCCGGGGTTCAGTGGGAAAGAGGCTTGGCCGCCGGTTCAGAGCGCCGCGACGTTCACGGATTAGCAGAGACACTATTCTGAAGACTGAAAGGGGGAACACAGCACGGAGGCGGCATCAATGCACTTGTGCACACTCAGGCGCACACACGCGCGCGCACACACACACACACACACACACACACAGCATGGACACACACACACACTCACACACACAGCATGGACACACACACACACACACACACACACACACACACACACACACACACACACACACATCATGGACACACACACACACACACACACAGCATGGACACACACACACTCACACACACAGCATGGACACACACACACACACACACAACATGGACACACACACACACACACAACATGGACACACACACACACACACACACACACACAGTGCCGCACCACACATACAAAAACCTCCCAACAGCTGGGAGGAGGGTTGCAGCCGTTGCCATATCACCATAGCAACGACATATCTCACATTTGTGCCCAAATGAAGACACTTTGGGCTGCAACTGGGATATTTATTCTAGCAGTTAATGGAACTATTTTAATGGCTTCTTTCCCTTGATAGCAGCATGCTTCCCCCTGACTGATTAAATGAGTTGCAATTGGAGGCACGGTTTGGATCAGACAAGCATCTTGTCATTTTGTGAATTACAGGATATCTACACTGCAAATTACTAATTTAGCTGTGAGGCAAAGGCTAGCCCATCTGTACTTAACTATCAGGGAAATGTTGGCTAATG